>CAUYRT010031652.1:0-59870 GCA_963574885.1 Lepilemur ruficaudatus
GGTCTTTTCTGGTTCCATACAAAGTGAAGAATTATTTTTTCTAGGTCTATAAAGAATGAAGATGGTACTTTGATGGGGATTGCATTTATTCTGTAGATCACTTTAGGTAATATTGACATTTTAACAATATTGATTCTACCAATCCACAAACAAGGTAGAATTTTCCATCTTTTTCCATCTTCTACAATTTCTTTTTTTAATGTTTTGTAATTCTCCTTGTATAAGTCTTTCGTATCTTTTGTTAAATTTATTCGTAGATATTTAATTTTGGGGGGGCTATAGTAAAAGGTATTGCCTTTTTGATTTGAGTTTCAGCTTGACTGTTTTTGGCGTATATGAATGCTACTGATTTGTGTATATTGATTTTATAGCCTGAGACTTTACCAAATTCATTTATCAAATCTAGGAGTCTCTTGGAAGAATCTATGGGGTTTCCTAGATATAATATATCATTGGCAAAGAGCGAGAGTTGGATCTCATCTGCACCCACTTGGATACCCTTAATACCACCCTCTTGCCTAATTGCTATTGCTAGGACTTCGAGCACTAGTTGAATAGAAGAAGAGAAAGTGGGCATCCTTGTCTAGTTCCAGTTTGAAGTGGGAATCGTTTCAGTTTTTCCTCATTTAGTATGATGTTGGCCATAGGTTTGTCATAAATGGATTTGATAATTTTAAGGTATGAGCCTCCTATGCCTATTTTGTTAAGAATCTTTATCATAAAGTTGTGCTGGACTTTGTCAAATGCTTTTTCTGCATCTATTGAGAGAATCATATGGTCTTTGTTCTTGCTTTTATTTATGAGGCGAATTGCATTTATAGATTTGCGAATGGTGAACCAGCCTTGCATCCCTGTAATAAATCTCACCTGGTCATGATGAATTATTTTTTTGATATGCTGCTGAATTCTATTTGCTAAAATTTTGTTGAGGATTTTTGCATCTATATTCATGAGGGATATTGGTCTGTAATTTTCTTTTTTTGTTGGGTCTTCAAAGACAATCTTTCCAGCAGCAATAAGATCTGGAAATAATGCCACTGAAGCAACTTATAAAGTAGCTTATATATTTGGGAAAAAAGGAAAGCCATTCAGTGATGTAGAAATTGTGAAAGACTGCACTGTTGAAGTTGTAAATGCTTAGATCCGGATAATATTTCAAAGTACAAACAACTGCCTCTTTCAAGGAAAACCATAACTGATTGGCAGCATGAATTAGCCTTCAACTTAACAGCTTCATGCAATACTTTAAAAGGAAAATATATATTGTTCAATCACTTTGTATGAATCAACTGATACTACTGACTTGGTGCTGGTTTTATACTTCATTTGGGTCATAACAGAAGATTTTCTTTGCTATGCAGAGTTATTCGCTTTGGGCACTCTTGCAAACAGAACACAGGAAATAGATATCTTTAATAACTTTCAAGATAAATATTGTGAAGTTGGACTGAATTTGGTAAATTTAGTTGAGTGTATGTACAGACTGTGTACATTCCATGACAGGAAAATATGAAGGGTTTATTGCACAGATAAAAAAGTATTAGCTGATCCAGAAGCCCTCATTTCTTTCTCCCTATATCTTGCATCAGCAAAATCTCTGTGCTAAAGCTACTGTTTTAAGTGACACTTTGCAACAAGTTATAAGTATTGTTAACTATATTAGTTTCATAACATGATGAAGTTGAATGATGAGGTATTCAGTGTGGATTTACCATATCATTCTAAAGTGTGTTGGCTATCCCAGGGATAGGTGTTAGCCAAAATTTTGTCTCTGTGAGAACAGATAGTTAAATTTTATGAAGAACAGAATCAGCAATGTGAATTATTGAAAGAAGATTTCTATAGAAATGCAGCATTTTTGTGTGATATCATGTCAAATCAAAACCACTTGAATATTTCTTTGCAAGGTAAAGCTAAGTCTATATATAATATGTGGCAAAAATCTAAGCATTTTTTAAAAGCTATCTTTTTTCAAAACATTTCTTCAAAAGGAAATTTTAGATGAACATTTTCCCCAATTAGCAAAGGTTACTCGTGAGCAGGATGATATATGTGAATCATCTGAAGATTACATAGCTGTTACAGAACTATTAATTAATTGGAGAATACAATGAATGGTTCACTGACTTTGAGAAGCATGACATCACACTCAAATTAGCATTTCAGCCTAGTTGATGATATCACCAAGGCACCTAAAGAACTACGGATGGAATTGATTGAGCTCTCTGTAGATGTCATTTTAAAGTCATTGTTTGCTGCTAAGAAAGATCCAATTGAAATATAGAAAAATACAGTTGAATACTTGTGCCTTTGGCACCATGCCCAAAAAATGCTTTCTTGCTTTTCAACCACTTGAATTGCTGTGAATCTACAGTCTCCTACCTAACCCAAATCAAGACATCCTTAAGGTCACAAATGACTGATACCTATCTAGAGGATCAACTGAAACTGCGGACCTCCATGCTGCAACCAAATATTCAAATGCTTTACGACAAAAAGAAGACAAAACAGAGTCATTATAAGGCTAGTTAACTTTAAAATTAACAAATAGTTTTCATTTTTTTCAAATTATTAAGTACAAAGTAGTCAGATTTTTACAAAATAATGTACATTTTTAACTATATCTAATTGAAATTTCTTGAATGCAGCCTTTTTTGATTATAGCTAAATTAATGCAGCCTTTCAACATGAAAAGGTTTCCCACCCCTGTGCTTGGACTTGAACGTAGACCTGGTTGCCTCTGCAACTCTGCTCTCAGCCTCCAGTTCAGTGCCTGCAGGGGTAGGCTTTGAAGGTCTGGCTTGCTGGCTAACATGCTTGTTCCCTCTCTGACTCTTTCAAGAATAATCCTCTTTCTTCCACCTGCCTCATGCTGTTGTCTAACTTTACATTAAGTTGGTACGAGTGGGTCTGATGTCGACAGCCTCTTCTGAGTCTGTTTTTACCCTCCTTTTATCCAGCCAGTCAGTAGTCCAGATATATTCATAGAAAACCTTTCTGTGCCCAACCATGTGTAGTGTGTAGCAAGGGAGAAGGAGAAGATTCATCCCCTTTCTGAAAAGCTACAGGTTCATTTAGGAGCCCAGGCATTACCTGCAAACCCTTTAGTTGAGAGAAACCCTTTGGGGACTGGAATAAGGATCAGTGTGGGCTGGAGTGAGTTGGCCTTGAGCTTTGCTTGCAAGGATGCATAGGCTTCAAGAACGTGGAGGGCATAATATGTTAGCAAAATTATTCTGTCTCACCTGATGATGAATAGGACACCTTTTGCTTATTCTCCCTATCCTCCAAGATAATTTCTGGGTTGGAGTTGGCTTTTGGGTAGGAGAGGCAGTATGGGGTGTTCATTCATTTAAAATAAAAATTATTAAAAACTAATAAATCAAGAGCTCAAAGGCAAGATGATGAAACTACAGAATGAAATAAAAGAAGTAATTACACAGCTAAGAAAAAATTGAGGTTATAAGCAATATCATTATGGAAAAAGTTAATAAGGAACAGAATAGAATCCACTGAAAACTAAATTACTAACAGAGAAAGGAGGCTTGGGGAAAATCACAGCATATGCTGAGGAAAAAGATAAAGAGCTTAAATCAGAGATATAAAGGCCAAACAAAGGTGATCCTTCCTAAGGGTAATTGGGGAGTGTGCGGAGGCACACATTACTTCTGCTCATGTTCCACTGGCCCAAACTAAGTCACGTGGACACAACTGGCTGCAAAAAAGGCTGGGAAAAAGTCTCCAGCTGAGTGACCATGTGCCTTCTTAAAACTCTGGTCTGGGAAAGGCTTTCTGTTACTGAAAGGAAAACCTGGATATTGGGAGCAATTACTCTTTGCAACAAAAGAACGTCATGCTGGTCTCAGACTTAACTTGCAGCAGAAGAAAGACACTGAGTGGGAATGTTTATAGAGTTCTGGGGGAAAGGCAACGGGAGTAAAGACTTTTACACTCAAATTATTTTGGAAGTATGAGGCAGGCAGACATTCTCATACATGCAAGAACTCAGGGAATCTAGCACTGATGAGCCCTTCCTGGAAAAACTCACTGGAGGATAAAGAAGAGATTAATCAGCAAACACACTTAGGAAGGCGTAGTTAGAGGTCATTTGGTGAGCCCTTAATCTGTTCAAATAGAGAAGCAGAACTAAGCAAGGGTGGGCCATTAAGGCTAAGGAATAGAATGTGAGGAAGTAAAAGGAACACACCAGAAACAGAGAGCTAGGGGGAGAAATGGAGGAGATGGAAGTACTAACTTTTATTTGATGTTCAGCTTTCCCTTTAGTTTTACTTTTCTGTAGAATTAAAATAAAATAAAATTTAAAAATAAAAAATAGCTATTTTATAAAGCAGTCACCATCTATCCTTCTTTCCATCCTCCACCCTTCTATCCATACGTAAATACAGAGACATGTGAGGGACGATGTTAATGTATTCTCTTTTTCTCTGTAAGGGATGATATTAATCTATTCTCTTCTTTTCTGTATCGAAGGCTCTTGGGTGACTTTTAGCTCTATATAATTTTGTGTATTGATGGACATTTTTAAAAAATAATGAGCTGGTCTTATTTAAATAAGGCCACTAAGGCTATTCTAAAAGGCATCATGAAATACTAGTCCTCCGGAAGTGAAGAACGGGGTAGGAGACACACATAGATGAACAAGGTGTTGTCATGCGGGAGTTGGCAAGTCAGTTGGCTGGACAAAACACATTGTAAATCAAATGGGCAGTTGGGTGTTGGGGAGCGGAGGATGATAGGGAAGGCTTCACAGACGAGAATGATGGAGTTTGAGCTGGATGTCGAAGGATGAGAAGAGTTCTGGTAGGTGGAGAATGGGAGAGAAGACATTCTTGGCCTGCAGGCAGCAGGGCGCAGGTATAGGGGTGAAAGTTTGTGGCATGTCTGGGTCACCGTGAGAAGTTTGTTGTGGTTGAGAGCAAAGGATGAATGAAAAAATAGCTACTGTTCGTTCAGTGCCCACACATACCAGGTACTACACACGAATGCCCAACAACCCCATAGAGTGGGTATAGTTATTATTATTCCTACTGTACAGACAAGGAAACTGAAGTTAAGAGTGATAGATTAATCTGCCCAAAGTCACACAATAGTGAAACTGATTTGAACCCCCTGAGCTGTCTGCGTTCCAAAGCCCGTGGTTTTTCTACCGTGCTATGATTTGTAGCACAGAGACCTGCATTAGCCACCTTTGTGAAATGTAAAACATAAAAATATAAATAAGTATAAAAATATTTTTATAGGTAAATATATCTATGTAAAATATATTTGCTTATAAAGTATCTACCTATAACATAAAACATATTTTAGATGTACATTTTGTAGGTAAATTTTTAGGTAAATATAAGAACCTAAATTATGGTCCAGACTCCACCATCCAGCAGTTGTGTGGCCCCAGGCTACTTAATCAGACCCTCATTTCCTTATCCATGAAAGGGGATAATTGTGCCACTGTTTAGCCTCAGATTAGTATTTATGTTTAAATTAGATCATAGATGTGAGATGAGAAAGCATGAAAGAGCCACACAGAGGGTTTGTTATTGCCGGCACACCCCTTGATCTCCTGAGAGCGCACATCCGTTAGAGCACCCGCAGGTGTCTGTAAACACTCTCACAGTCTCTGCAGGGTTGAAACAAACAACTTGGTCAGCAGGCAAGAAGCTGTGCTTCCCTGACTCACATAACCAGCTGGGGGCTACGGTGGGAAGCAGCTGTCAGTCTGACTTTGCCACTGCCTGGGTGAGAGGATGCTCCTGCCTGTCTTCCTGGTTCTGGGGAATGTCTGGGCCAGAGAGTTGGGTCAGGATGGCTGTCAACAGCTTGGTGAGGGTGGAGAAGGGTGTTCCAGACATGCCAAGCTGCAGGAAGGAATGTCAGAGCTGCCAGGCCAGCAAGCTCCTGCTACGTCTGGTAGAGGCTGGTAGTCTCGAAAGGGGATGCGGAGGATGGGGTTGCCAGGGGGCTTTGATGGCAGTCTGTCCTCCAGAAGTACTGATGAGGCAAGGTGGTCACAGAGAAATTGGGCTTCTGATAAAACACAGCAGGGCAGGTGGCAGCCTGAACTCAGCACTGAGCTGGTGCGGCTAGAGGCACCTTGTGTTTGCTCCAGGATGGATCACGATTGTTCTAGGGTCTGGAGTGGGGCCTGGTGTGCTGGGGGTCCTAAAGCCCTATTGTGCGTGTGGGGAGTGGGGCTGTTGGTGAGAGACACAGGCTACTCCATGCTGCTGAAGAGATCATTCTTCCTTATCCCCTGGTCTCTCTGCTATAACCTGGCCTTTGTCTTAGCCTCGGCTCCAGTAGCCATAGCTCAGGATGAGCCGCTTCAAATACTTCATCCACAAAGGAAAGAGAAGACCTGTTTTTTCTTACATCATACTTAGCATGTTATGCGAAGTTACCTGTGTTAGACCATGGTGTCCTGGACAGTGGGGATGACGACTGGTTTCTCTGCACAGCCTAGGCCCGGCACACTGCCCCGTCCTTAGAGTCCTTGCAGAGTGAGCTCAGCCATCCTGATGCTCCTCTCTGCCCCGCGAGATCAGACACAGCCAGACACCAGCGAGCACGAGTGGGTGGTCTCTCGGTTAGGTCAAGGTGTGAGGACAGGCCCGTTGCAGGAGCACCTTGGGGCTATTGTGCCCTCCTGCCCCGCTGGACGGTCTTTTTCCTACCTACCAATGGTGGCCTTGGGAGCGGAAGTCAGGCAGCAAGATGAAAGAGGGAAAGCTCTCTAGGTTGATCCATGGTTCTGAGCCCTGGTGGGGAGTCAAGCTCCTGGCCTTCCTCTTCTTGCCTTATCCTTTTGGGAACCAGGGTTATGGGGAGTTTGTTCCAGGCGAGAGAGGGAGGAAAGCAGCCAGGGAACTGTGACAAAGGCAGCTGGGCTGAATCACTGTTTACCTGAGAGCAGGCTGCAGGGATTGCCTTTGTCAATTGTACAGTGCTGGGAAGGATGCTGGCGGGGCCTGAGCTGTAGGTGGTTAATGACGGTAGGAGGATAAATCCCCAGAAGATGCTTCCTGCCAGACAACTTGTGGCAGCTACTTTGGTGTTCTGTACAATGAATGTCTTATTCTGGGCTGTAAATTTGGAAGAGGGGAAAGAACAGGCAAGGAGGAGCCAGACCAAAGGCCTCTCCCAGGGAAGTGCTCTGCATGGAAGGAGTCCTGCCCTCGTCTCCTCTGCAGATCCAGTGACTCGAGGTGGAGAGCTGGGAGGCAACTCACTGCCTTCCCTGTTACCACTTGCAAGGGCACCTTCCTCAGAACACCCTTATCATCTAGAAACAGTCACACTCTTTTCAGACAGACAGACTTGGGTTTAAATTCCAGATATGCCACTTTTCAGCTATGTGAACTTGGAAACTTTTCTGATCCTCAGGTTCTCATCTTAGTCTATAGTAATCATTCCTACCTTATAGCATTGGTGCAAGTCCCGTATGTTGTGTTTAATTTAGTGCTGGCCACATGTTTGGTGGTCAATAAATAGTGGTTATTTTTAATATCATAGCTCTTGTTAATGGTTATTCTTAGTTATTGGTCGACTAAGGGGCCACTCTGCTAGCCACTGCGACTACAAAGATAGATGAGAGCTAGTTCTCCTCAGAGGAGCTGTCAATTTAGGAGGAGAGACAGGCGTGTGCAGTGGGACATAGAGGAAAAGGACTTGCCCACGTCCTGAGGGAGCTAGAGGCAGGGGAGGGCGGGGTCCACTCTTCCTGCAGGGCAGGTCAGAGAAGAAGTGATGAGACCCACAAAGGCTCTAGAGGATGAAGAGGAGTTTGCCAGGCAGTTGTAGGTCCACTCATAAGGGAGGGCAGGAGCTGACATTAGGAGCTCCCTGGGCAGGTGAGCCCTCAGGGCTTCCCCCCTCTGCTGGCATTTGAGCCAGTTGGTCAGGATGGAGTCTGCAGTCTTTCTCCAGCAGATGGGTGGATACAGGCAGGGATCCTGCCAGGCTTGACTGGCAGAGAGAGTGTTGAAGTGGCATTTGTCATTACGGAGGTCTCTTCACAGGTATCTGGGCCCTAGGCTCAGAGTTAACATCAGGAGTGGACAGAGGGGGAGGAGCAGATTACCAGACAGGAATTGCAAAGGCAGAGCCCCCTAAAATGCAGGCTCCAGATAGTATGGGCTGACGGGGCTTCACAAAACAGCGGTACAAAACTGTTGTTATCAAATAGGGGCAGTGGGTGGGTGGGAGGGGTGACGTTCGACTTCTGCAATTGCTGCAACTGCATTTGCACAGTGACTCCATGTGCAGTGTTTAGTGTCCCATAAAAACAACCAGAAGAGACCTCCTTGATATTAAGGATATACATTTGTGGTTTTAGTTATTTACAAATGAATGAAAAATCTTATGATATACACAAATTGGGTGAATTATTTGGGTAAGATAAAGACAGAATTTGTTTGCTGTAAGGATGGCATGTGCCCCTTAGCTGATGATAAAAATAAACATAGGAGCTTTCAGGTACTGAACTCTTACTACATCCAGGCATGTTGTATACTTTGTAAGTATCTCATTTAGCCCTTAAGTCCAGCTCTCGCTCTCTCTCTATGCTGTCCCCACACCACAAGTCTGAATGTGACTGTAGAAAAGCATACCACCGCCCTCTAATTAATTCATGACCATGACGCTTAAGTGGACTCTGGTGTTGTAGTCTGTCTTGTCCCATTTCCTTGATTCGGGGTTCTCAACTCTGACTGTCATTAGTGGTACCTGGGGGGAATTATAAAAACTACTGCTGCCTGAATTCCACCCAAAACTAATAAGACCAGAATCTTTGAGGATGGAGCTGGCATCAGTAGCTTTTTCTAAATCTCTGCAATTAATTTCAGTGGGCAGTGATGGTTGAAAACCACTGCCGTTCTCTCTGAGATGATGGTTTCACACCTTTTTCTCTCTATTCAAACCTCAAACACCTCCTTCCCCATCCTTACTGTCAGTTGACAATCTTGTTTCACACTTACTTGAGAAAATAATGGCAATCGGAAGAGAACTTTCATGCTTCTTCTCTTAGTCCTTTCAGGCTGCTGTAACAAAATACCATAAACAGGGTGGTTTATAAACAACAGAAATCTTTGCTCACAGTCTGGAGGTTGAGAAGTACAAGATCAAGGTGTGAGCAGATTCTGTGTCTGGTGAGAGCTGTCTTCCTAGTGCACAGATGGAGCCTTCTTGCTGTGTTCTCCCATGCTGAAGGGGCTAGCTAGCTCTCTGGGGACTCTTTTATATGGGCACTAATCCCATTAATGATGGCAGAACCTTCACGACTTAATCACGTCCCAAAGGACCCACTTCCTAATACCATCATATTGAGGGTTAGGGTTTCAACATGTGAGTTTGGGGGAACATGAACATTCAGACCACAGCACATTTCTACCACCAAATCTATGCCCATATATTCTACCTTCTTCCTGTTACTATGGATGATTAATTGTTTTTGCTCCTGCTTTAAGACCAACACCTCCACTTGTGTATACAACTTTGCTTCCTCTTAATTAAGGACATGGCAACAGCAATTCTTTCTTCACTTTCCGGTGTTCTCTCTCTTACTGGATCATTCCCACCTGCATCTCTCTCTCTCTCTCTATTTTAATCTCCATTGCCATCTCTATCACTACCAATCTCTGTCTATCATCTCTCTCTATCTATGACTGTTGTGCCTCCTTCCTAAACCCACCCACGTGCATAGGCACAGCCTCTCCTGATCTCATCTACCCCTCTAGCTACTGCCTCGCTTTTCTGCTCCTGGGAAGTTGTCTGCACTTGCTCCTTACAATTCCTCTTCTCTCATTCTCATTTAAACTCCTTCTTATCAGTCTTTTGCCTTGATCACACCTTTTCTTATCAGTAGCATTTGATATAGTTGATCATTCCATCCCTTGAAAAAGTTTTTTCTCTTGGCTTCTGGGATGTCACTGTGTTTGGTTCTTCTCTTCTCTCACTGGCTTTCCCTCCATTTCTTTTGTTGGTTCATCTTCACTTGTTCCCTCTGAATTGCTCCAGGGAGAGGCCTTTGGATTTGGCTTCTTCTTTGTCTCCTCATTCCTGGAGCAATCTTATACCATTCATTTGCTGATAGCCCTCAATTTATATCTCCTTCCCAGACTTTTCTACTGAACTCTATGCTTGTAGATTCAACCATCTACTTGACAAGTTTCCTTAGATGTCCAATAGACATCCAGAATATGACAAGTTCAAAACTGAAGTGCTGCTTTTCTCTCTAAAACAGCCATCCCCACTTCAGTAGATGACAACTTCATCTTTCCGTTTGCTAGAGCTTACGACCCTAGAGTCATTCTAGATTCTCTTTCTCTCATGCTGCATCCAATCTCTCAGCAAACCATGTCAGCTGTACTTTCATAATAAATGAAGAAACCAACCACTTATCAGAGTCATCAAATTCATGCTGGTCCAGGTCAGATTAAACTCAACTTTTAATTTTTAGAACAGCTTCGTAACTGGTCCTCCAGCTTATATTCTTACTCCTGTGATCTATTCTCAAAATAGCAACCAGAGTGATTATTTAAAAAGATGTAGTAACATGTAATTTCTCTACTCAAAAAACAACAAAGGCTTCCCATTTCACTCAAAACCGAAGTCTTAGAAAGGGCGGGGTGCGGTGGCTCACACCTGTAATCCTAGCACTCTGGGATGCCAAGGTGGGAGGATCCCTTGAGGTCAGGAGTTCAAGACTAGCCTGAGCAAGAGCGAGACCCTGTCTCTACTAAAAATAGAAAAAATTAGCCAGTCATGGTGAACTGTAGTCCCAGCTACTTGGGAGGCTGAGGCAGGAGGATCACTTGAGCCCAGGAGTTTGAGGCTGCTGTGAGTTATGATGACACCACTACACTCTAGCTGGGATGACAGAGTAACAATCTGTCTCAAAAAAAAAAAAAAAAAAAAAGAAGTCTTAGAAAGGGTTAGGGTTCTAAAAAAAAAAAAGTCTTAAGGTTCTGCATGACCTGACCTCCAGAGCCTCACCGACTTCATCTCCTGCTCTTTCCTCCTCTTCATTCTGCTTCACCTCACTGAGCTTGCTCCTCAGACATAAAGCACATTTTTCCCCAGAGCCTTTGCACTGTTCCCTCCTGTTGAAACACCCTTCCTTCATAAATCCCCACTTTTTGCTCCATCTCTTCTTCAGGCTTCTGTTTAAATGTCACCTTATTAGAGAGGCCATTTGACTCCCTTATATAAGATAATAATCTCATGCCTGTTTCTTCCTTCCGTTACTCCTGGCTCCCTCTTTCCCTTTTATCCTGCCTTGTTGTTCTTCAGCGCTGTGTCTCTTCTCACTTGGAAGTTGTTTCCATGAGGGCAGGGACTTCAACTCTTTTGTTCACAGCTATTTCCTTAGGATCCAGAGCAACACCTTAGGAATCATAAGCATAATACATACTTCTTGGCCAAGATTAACTAAATTCTGTCAACAACATTCCAAAATAAGTTGGAATAACCCACAATTTAGAGGAGAAAACTGAGGCTCAGAGAGGTTAAGTAACTTCTCAAAGTAAGACAGCTTGCTAGCATAGAACTGGGACTCAGATCTTCCAAATGACCATGTCATTATATCGTTTCACTGTTGAGCCAAGCCTTCCCCAGCACCCACATCTCAACCTGCCTCATTTTGCCCCATCTTGTTGCAAGCAAGCAGCCCCACAGAGTGACAAAATCCCCGTGAAAAATGTCCCAAGTGAGACTGGAGGTGTAGAAAATGCATACACAATTCCTTATCCGCAATTTCCAAGTCTAAAAATCTGTAAAAATCAAGTTTTATTTTTAACTCGTTCAGTGGAAAAACCTGATTTGTACTAATGTGAGGCTGTTTATAAATCTATGCCGGTAAAACGGTTTTTTGTTTGTTGTTTCTTTCTGGTAACAATATTTCTTTTAAGGATCTTTCCAAGAACATACTCAGTTTTAAGACCTGATTAAGAGCAGGCACAGAGGCCAAGCTGAGAAGGACGTGTGTGAACTGCCCTTCTATGGCAGAGGGAGTGAGAACATCTACCTGCCCAACAACGAGACCTCCTGCTGCCCTCAACGCTCTTCCTCTGCTTTGTTTGCACAGTCTGCAAGCTATAGTTATATTCTGCTTTCCCTGATCATGAGATCAGCGGAGTCTTTCTGCGTAAACTCAACAGCCCAAGAGAGAAGGCCTATAGATATTGCTATTTAGGGTTCTTCAGATAAAATGTACAATTTCTCTCACTCACCCTCTGGTAAGATCCACCAGTTCAGCAGCCCTGCCCATGCACACAGAACATCCATTCACCTTCTTGGTGTCTCACTTTTAAATGTAAAAAGATAGCTAAAGATCACTGGATATTTGAGAAAAGTTTGAAACATGAAAGACAGAAATTAAAAGAGACAAGAACATAAAAAGAAACTCACAAGAAATGGAGGCAATATAGGGAGCAGAAGAAAACTTCACAAAAACTGTAAACACTAGTCTCAGAGAGACAAGAGAAGATATCACATTAATAAAATAAAAGCAGTGTGCAACAAAAAGGAATATTCAGAGAATAATGAACTCTCGGAAATTAAAAGTATGATAGAATAAGTCAGTAGATGGTTTGGAATATAAGGTTGAAGAAAACTTATGGAAACATAAAAAGTCCAACAAAAAAAGCAATGGAATGAAAAATAAGAAAATATTATTCTATACAGTCCAACATCTGAATAGTAAGACTTACAGAAAAAGAGAATAGAGGCAAGGGAAGAATTGTTAAAGAAATAATACGACTGAGCGCGGCAGTTCCTGCCTGTAATCCCAGCATTTTGGGAGGCTGCTTGAGGCTAGGAGTTGGAAACCAGCTTGGCAACATAGAGAGACCCCATCTCTACAAAAAAATTTAAAAAATCAGCTGGACGTGGTGGCACATGCCTGTAGTCCTAGCTACTTGGAGGCTGAAGCAGAAGGATCACTGGAGTCCACGAGTTCGGGGTTACAGTGAGCTACGATTGTGCCACTGCACCCCAGCCTGGGTGACAGAGCAAGACCCTATCTCAATAAATAAATAAATAAAACAAGAAAAACTTTGGGACTTGAAGAACATGGGCTTCTAGATTGACTAGCCCACTTAAGTACCCAAGGCTATGAATGAAAAAAAGACACACATCCGAAGAAAAGCGTCTAGACAGAAGAAACCCAAACCCAAACTGATTATGCATGTAAGAATAGAGATATGATTGACATTAGTTATCTCTATGGCAGCACTGAAGCTAGAAGATAGTGAAGCTATACCTTTAAAATTCCAACAGAGAAATTATATCCAGGCAAATTATTAATCAAATGTGAGGGTGAAATAATGGCATTTTGGATGTAAGTCTCGATTATTTTACCTCCCACACAGCTTTTCTGAGAAAGCTACTATGTATATATTCTTCCAAAACTGAGGAGTAAGCTAAGAATAGATGGGATCTCTCTTTAAGCCTGGAGAGCAACCAGTTCAGATTGAAGTAGGAGGGCAGAAATTTCCAGAAGGGAGATCTGCAAGAATTTTTTTTTTAAAGAACTGATTGATTATATAATGGTATTTGGTGTACTATGATGAGTTTTACAGTTTTGTTGGAAAAGTTGAGTGCTGAATTCGTGACAGGTACATAGAAAATTAAGCAAGCAAACAAACAAATGAGGTGCTAATGGACTCCAGAAATGATAACTAAAGAATACACAAGAAAGAAATTAATTATGGTGTATGTGGCTTGGCTGTGAATGGTAATTCATTTCGTCGTAACAATGTAATTTCTAGTGTTGACTTAATGAAAAATGGTATAAATCTTTTGGGAGGATACAGAAGGAGGAGAGGTATGTGGGATGGTGGTAAAAGAGGTCATTTCTTATAGCAGGAAGTCAGTGAATAACATCTAACGTTGAAAAAACCCAGAGCCGTGTAAGCATGCTGTTTAGATACGCTGAGATAAATCTAGAAGAAGGTAAAAGAGTTGGAAGGCAGAAATTAGAGATATGGAGGTGTGGGCAGGGCCTGTGTTTCTCCTTGTAAGCCTTGCAGTACCACTGGACCTTAAGAATCATGTGTAACATATTGTTTGATTTAAAAAAGAGCTCACTGTCCCCCTATGTATTCAGGCTGGCACTTAAAATAGGCGTAACCCACACTGACTGCTGTAGAGAAGATATTAACAACACAGTCAAATAAGTGAGCTAAATATCCCTCCTTTGGATATTTTGTAAATGGCAGGGGCAGAAGAGCTTCCTTTCTCGGGTTCTCTGTAAATAAATGCTTACACCATTCTCTTCTGGTCACAGCCCACCATGTGTTCAGTGTGCAGCTTTTTACTGGGATCTTTTGGCCTACCTTTATCCTAACACTGGAAGGAAGAAAGGCCGCTGGGGGGCAGGTTGATGTGTGGAATTCTGGCTCAGTCACTTAGCAGCTTTGCGCCTGAGCTATTCCTAGTAATAGCTATTACCAGCTATTAGTATTACTAACAGTTACCAGAGCTCTTCTCACCTCATCTAAAAATGAAGAAAATATTCCTGACCACATAGGATTGTGTGAGGAGTAAATGAATAATTTAGTACATAAAGTGCCTGGCACATAGTAATTGCAAATAAAATAAAATAAAGTAAAAAAGGAATATTTGTGGTTAACCTGTGGTCTAGGACTGGAGCCCAGTAAGGTTGGATGCAGGCTCCACAGATCAACCATCAAGGAGGGGCGTGAGCCCTGAGAGGGAAAGGGGAAGTGGAAATCAGCAGGAAGTCTCCTTCTGATTTTAGCAGAAGTTTTTATTGCATTTTGGGTGTGGTGACTTCCCATTTGATTTGAGGGCAGTGCTCAGCAGATTTGTAGAGACCCAGATCCTGGAATGTTTTATGCTCAAGAATCAATAAAAGCTCTTAGCTAATTTAGCTTCCATATTCAAACACAATCAGAACAATTGCCCACATCCCAGATAAAATGGAATAATGGATCCAGGGTTAACAAGGTTATCTTGCCCCAAGGCTCCTGTGTGCCTGGCGGGGACTGCTCTTTGAGGCAAGGGACCTGGGGCTGGAGACTAATTCTCTGACTCACAGCAGAGCCTTTCAGCAATCGTCCTGCTTCGACTGTCTGGGCCAGGAAATTCTTGGCTCAATTTATGAACTTCTTTGCGTTGTTCTTTGGTTGTTGGTGGGCTCTCCTCGAATCCTGCTCCTGCGTCTGTGGTCCGTGCCTCTCACATTGTAGACTAACTTGAAGGAAACACTTGCTGGGGGCAAGAGGGAGTTAATGAGACCAAGACAGCCTCTCATTTAGCTGTTCATCTTCTGTGTCATCTGGGTGCTGAGGGGTCTAAGGGTGGAGGAGAAAGTGGGCCGGCCCAGTTGCTGCCAGGGGCTGCAAGGTGGGGACAGAGCAGTGAGGGCTGCGCTGAGCGATGGAGCACGAGGAAGGAGCCGGGTACTGGCTTGGCTGGCTGGGCTTCGGGAGAGAAGCAGGGAAACCAAATCTGGATGTCAAGCCCCATGATGCTTGTAGGATAGGAGGGAGGAGAGGGAGCAGAGCTGGTGGTGACAGATTACAGTGGGGTTGTGAATTAAATGGGAGCTGTATTAAAACTGCAAGGAAGCACATGAGCCTATAGGTGGTGCGGGGACCCTATGATCAACTGAATATGTGATGCCAGATAAGGTGATGGGAGGAGTTCGTATAGAATTGAGAATAGAAAAATCACCCAGCTATGCTTTAGCACTCCAGGATGGTTCCATCCAGTGGCCTTATCTGTCAAAAATCCAGCCACAAACTTGGGGAAATAAGTTTTTTTAAAAGAAGGCTTTTGAGCAGCTGCAAAGGATGGCCGGAGCCCTGCCCCACAGCGGTGCACCAGATCATAGGAGAGCCCCAGATCTCACCCACAGCCGCCTTAGATTTAGTGGTGGAGCCAGCTGGGACCCCAGAACCCATTTAAACCACGCTCTTCTCCAAGATGTAAAAACCGAGGTCTGTGATAACTCCTTTCTTACCTGGCCCTCACAGGCTGGGTTATTTGCAGCTCCTGCCCTCAGTGCCAGGCCTCTAACTTGCACAGATTTGCTGTGCTGAACAGAGCTGGAAAGAAGTCCTGCTCTTACTGTCCTGGTTTCCCAGCCCAAGACTACTGCAGTTTCAGGGCCTGGAAGAGATTGTTTTAGGTGGGCAATTTGATTGCAAAGAACAGAGAGACCTAACCAAATCTTACCAGAAAAAGAGTCTATTGAAGGGAGTCAAGGGGTAAGTTCAGGAATAAAAAGTAAAAAGTACCAATGAGCCTTGTAGCCATTAGAGTCACCGAGCACCTGCTGTCTCTGGGGCCACATGGTTTCCTGTCTATCTCTCTCCAGACCTCTGCTCTGATCTCTTGGAGGTCTAGCTTATTCCCCTTCCCCAGGAAGCAGGGTGCGTGGGGCAGGCAGGGCAAGGGGGCTTGGTCAGCTAGGAAAGGGCGTGAGACTTGGGTCCCCCAGGTCTTTGCCTGAGTCACAGGGCCAAGACATCTAGTAATCTGTTTCGACAGATTACCTGGTAAATTATCCATCTCTCACTGAAGGTTTGGCCTGGAGAGAAAGGAAGGATGCTAGAAGCTGGCTAGACAGAGTTGGAGAGTGGAGTTGTCCCTCCTGGCAAGGAGGCAGGTGAGTCAGCAGCTTCGTAGCACCCCCACCCCAGGAGCGCCATGCTCTTGCTCCCCCAGGCTCCTTGCTGGCAAGCTCCCAGCCCTCTCCCTCATCGCTCTCCTTTCCCCACAGTGCCTCTGGCTCCTGGTGTTCTGTTGACATTAATTGTAGACGTCAGCAAAGTGCCCAAGGCCTCAAGCAATGTTTTCTTTTTCCATCTCACCTGATGCCTTTGTTGTTTACTCTGTTTTACCCTGAATCTTTGTGAGGCCTTGATGTTTTCACCCCCTCTAAGGGCTCACTGTGGCTTCAGTTTCATCTGATGTTAGTTCCTATCATCATCTACACTCTCATGGCATGACTATTGTTTCTCTTATATCTAAGAGTTTCTTTCCCCTGGACACTGTCCTTACGTATCTACCACTCCTCTGTTCCTCAGTGGGTTTCTTGCTGTTATCCCCCGCTTACCAGTTCTTATTCACACACTGCCCCCTTCCCCAAGCCTTGATTAGGGGAGCTCATTTTAGCATCATGGATCTTGTCTTAGACTTGGGCTAAGCTGAGTGTGAGCGTGAAAAATGAAAATTCAGACTTGCAGAATCCCCCGTTCATTTCCACTAGAAATGTTATCCTGGTGACTGAGGATGTGGGTGAGGGAGGGACTGGGGAAGAGAGGAACGTTAGAGGATTGGGCATATTTCTCCACTGCTGGGAGGAGTTTCTATGGTACAGTAGTCCTGGAGGTAGCATGCCAAGACTGTTCAAAAGCCTGAGAAATCTGGAAACTCTTTGACACAGTAATTTGATTTCAGAGACTGTGTCTTAAGAAAATAATCATGGATCTACCCTCAAAGATTTAGTTTTAAACACTATTTGTAATTAGAAAAAAGAGTTGAAGATGACTTAAATGTCCAGCCTTTGGGGCTGGGTAAAATTTATGGCACAGCTGTGCAGGGTGCCATACATGGCTCATTGAAGCTCCATGGGTACATGCATATAATGTTAGGTAGCCATTAAAATGATGCCGGAGAAGCCATTAAAATGCTACTGCTGAAGACTACTTAATGACACAGCACTCACTAAACCACGCTTAGCTTTGCCACATCTTTCTACAAAATCTAGAGAACAAAAGGAAAAAACCCAAAACAAAAACCAGACAGTTTATGTTATCTGTAGTTGAGTGGAGAAAGAATGGGTAACTTCTTTTCACTTAATTATATTTTCTAGAATTTATAGATTGAACATAAATTTCTTTGGCATAAGAAAAAAACAACAATTACTTTAAAATCAGATGCCCTCCATCCAGACAGCTATAATAATATATGGGTTAAAATTTAGGCTCAGTTAAAAATTATTCCAAAATGCATTAGAGATCGAATTCACTGTTGTAGCAGCGTACACAACACACTATAGGCCAAAGGGAGACTGTAAGTTTGATGTAGTTGTCGATTGGAGTCATTTGTCGGAAAGCTGTACCTAAATGCAAGACTTGGGTCAGATCTGTGACTTTATAACTCTTGCTATTCTTACCACTGATCCTGAGTAGCACAAGGATTCAGTGACTATAGCAAGAGTTTGCTTTGCTTAATCTGCATATTGCTCTGAAATTGTGCAGCCCCAAAGGGGGTGGGTCTGGGTGAACATGTGGCCCTTTTAGGTCCTGGGAAGGAAGCTGGCTCCTTCTGGTGAGGTCTGAGGTTCTGAAAGGGGCTCTGATGTGGCAGGAATGACCAGGGCTGGCCGAGCAAGGGCTCTTACCTTCCTGTGTGTATTAACATATGTGCTTTTGGTGCTCAGCCGGCAACTTTGCTTTGTTTTTTTTCTCCTTGCAGGCAGGGGTAGAGCCAACTGTGCAGAGCCTTGCAGATAGCAGCCCTGGGAAAAGCAGTGGATGTCATGGAGCCCAGCTGAAATGGACTGGCCGCCTTGAGCCTGTCCCAATCCCTGGTCCCAGGTTTCCATTCCAGTGCTGAGGTAAGACCCCTTGAATCCCAGCTTGAGGAAAGAGGACAGAGTGCCTTTTGTTGAGGAAGGGCCTTCTCTAAGGCTCAGGAAAGAAGAAGGAGCAATTGTTTCTGGTTCCGTCAAACCATCTGCTTTGGCCTCAGCCCGTTGGGAGGCAAGGTTATTTGGTGGCCAAAGAGGCATCTGATTTGTCAGAGCAGATCTTTCGGAATCTTGACTGGGAGTTGTATTTTCTCAATTGCTGGTGAAATTTGAACTCCAAAGGGAATGAATTTGTCATCTGGGTAAGACTGCACCAGATTCAGGTGAACGCTTAGCTTAAGTGTACCTCCCCTGTTCTGCAAGGGGGCTTTTAGGAAACACACACACACACGCACGCACGCACGCACGCACGCACGCACACGCACGCACGCACGCGCGCACACTCTCTCTCTCCATCCCAAGGGAGACAGAGTGACAGAAATTATGCAGGGAAGTTATTCCAAAACATTCCAATAAGCTCACTAAAAATGATTTTAACTACCTAGATAAGTTCTGATTATAAAGATCGTATGTGCTCATAGGATGATTGGAAAAATACTGATGTGGAAGAAAATGAAATGTCTGAAATTTTAGGCCTGTTAACAATATTTCAGGTAGTTTTCTATTTAGGTTACTTTTTAAACTTCCACAGGATGTTGATTTCTCTTGCACGGAGGAAGAAAGGCAGAAAGAACATTCAATTAGGAGCCAGGCAAACTTGCCTGTAGTCTGGAAACTCTATATGGAGTCAATTTTTTAAACATTCAAGAATTTTGCAAACAGGTTGTTAAAAATTGTTGAAAACTGTTGGTGGCTTGAAATTGACGATGGTGGGAAAATTTACGTTATGGAAATTAGCAAATGCTACAAACCAGGGCTTTTTTACTTTTGGAGATTTTGAAAGCAAACCACTGCTTACAGTGTCTACTCTACCAACAGGCTGTGAGGCACCTGGCAGGGCAAGTCACTTTACCTATGTATCCCTTTGTCCCTTGTTTCCTCACATGTGAGCAGTAAGAATTCAAGAACTTCAGTTGCATGAATAAATGAGAGTGAGATTTCTGTCATTATTTCATAAGGCAATTGCAAGGGTCCCATAAAATAATGAAAACGAAAATGCCTTGCATACAGTGAGGTTCTCTGCCCATTTAGGGAGGGGGTTTAGCTGAAAGGGAAACCCCCAGTTTATTAATGGAGAAACTTTGTATTTCTCCTCTTTGGCTCTTTCTCCTTGGGGAGTCTGTGAATTACTGACACCCTTTTATAAAGGCAGATGAAAACCTTCCATTTACTGACCAACATCTGGGGCAGATTTCCTTCCTGGAAAAGTCAAGAAGTTGCTGAAAGTGTGAAAAGGAAGCCTAAGCAAAGCAGACTGTGAGAGCCAGAACTGAAATCAGAGCTTTTGACTCATAATCTCTGATGGGGGTGGGAGGGGGTGACTTCCTGCCAAAAGTGAAATTTCAACAAAAGCCTCTTTCTTCAAAGCCCTGCTGTGGCAGAAGATTAGAGCTAATTAAATTAACATAATGAAATCTCAGCCTCTGCCCTTCCCCCTCTGCTTCCTGAATCTTCTTGTTCCCTCTGGGCACGTCCTTCATGTGTCAAGGAGGGGATGGGCAGAGGGTGGGGCGTCAGTTAGGCACCAGTTTGCCTTTGTAGAATTGTAGGTTCAGAAAATTATAAAGGTAGTAAGGGCTGTAGAGGCCATCTGGTTCCACACTCTCATTTAGGAAGCCAGGTCACATAGCTGGTGCTTATCAGTGTCTGAGGTGGAGGCTTGTGCTCCTAGGGAGGAAGGGAGCCCAGGTTACAGGGTGGAGGCTGGGCGCTGCTCAGGAGGCCACGCAATCACTGAGCCCTGCACAGAACTGGCAGGGGAGGTGGTGGGTGGGTCTCCAGGTGTCAGCCCTGCCTCTACTCTTCCCAGACCCTCCCTTGTGTCTGCTGCCACAGCCGCGGTGCACTTGCTGGGTGCCTTTCTAGTGTGTCTGGACTTAAGTCTTCCTCATCAGGGGCCTGGTTTTTTGGGTCAGTGGAACCAGCTAAGATCTTATTCTGAGGAGCTTTGGGTATATTTATATTTATGATGAAGGGAAGGGAAGGATGTCGACTGAGCTCCTGATGGTTCCGGGCACTGTTTTGTGCTCTGTCTACATTATCTTGTTTAATTCTGCAACAATCTAACGGGGTATCTATCCCCCTGTTGCAGATGTGGTAATTGAATCTCAGAGAGGTAAAGAGACTTGTCCACAATTTCATAGCTTACAGGCAACAGAGATGTAAACTAAGCCTGTCTGTGACCTCCACAGTTTCTCAGAGCTACTAAGTGCTCACCCACAGTCAATCCAGTTGCAACATGCAGAGTCCCTCCCCTCGGGGAACATCATTCCATCTCTGAAGCTGTGTGAACAGCTGCAGCTCCAAGTGCTTGGAGCTTTACAGAATGCTGTACTGTTCCTTTCAAATCCCAAGGGCTCTTCCTTGTAGAGCAAGACAGCATCAGAGCTGGGAGTCTTTATAGAGTCCGAGAGTATAGTCTTGTTGTACACTGGATGCCCCAGGAGGTAAGATGCAGTGCTGGTGGCTCCTAGGTCTCCCAGGCATTTAGAAGCCAGGGGCCTTCTCAACCTCCAGACTCTCAGAACTCTTTCCAGGTGTCCAGGGGAGCACTGGGATGGATGTATCTGATTTTCCTCCACGACTGAAGAATAGATGATTCATCTGGCAAGAGGGATTTAATTCAGTTCCACAGATATTTACTGAAAGCCTACTATGTGCCCAGCCAAGTATCTCAGCCTGTTTGGGCAAGAAATTCTGGCCCAGCCGTGGGCGTACAGCTCTGACAAGGGCCAGGGGAGGAGCTTCCCTACTTCAAGACTGTCTACGACCTTCTTTTTTCCATCCGTCCTGTAATCATTCATCTCCAGCCTTTCCTTCAGGAACTCTAGGGGGAGAAGTTATGTCGCAAGTTGCTGCGTGTCCCCGACCCCTGAGCACAGAGTTTTAAGTCCTCAACCTGCTAATGGTGGGTGTCAGGAAGATCCTTGCAGAGGTGTGGGGGTGAGGGGGAGAGGCAGAGTGGCAGAGGCAGCAAGGTGGGTGGGTGCTGCTAGGCAGGGCTGGGTGCTCTGCCTTCAGCTTCAGTTCAGCAGAGCACTCAGAGAACATGACTTAGGGCCGAAAGAGTTCCTTGGAAGGCTTCCTGGTTAGCCTTCCCATCTTTCACTTGAGGAAGTGGAGGCCCAGAAAAGGGAAGGACTTTGTTTGCTGCACAAGTGGAACTGGGGTCTGGTCATTTATACCAAACCATTCTGGTAGTAGGGAGAAGGGTGCCCTGGAGATCAGGCAGAGCCCACTTCCTGCCTTAGCCTGTCTGGTTCAGTACCTATGATGGGCCGGGCTTGGCCATTGGGGGAATTTGTGCAATGGCAACCCAGAAGGGAGAGGGTGTTATCTCAATGATGCCAGAGATCTCCTGCAGCCCCAACCCTCCCATCTTTGGATCTTTCTTAGAGGTCTTGCTTAGGCCAGGGGGCAATCACCTGTGGCTTTAGGCTGGGAATCTGCCATTGTGGGAAGGCATCTCAATACGGAGAAAAGTGCCCCAGCTTTGAAGGCATTTGACCTGGGTTTAAGCCTGACTTGGTCATAGCTGCATAACTGTCTTGGTTTACTCACCCAGTTTCCTCATCTGTAAAATGGGCTGAATAATACACACCTCATGTGAAGATAAATAATTATTTATGTAAAGTTTTTTCTGATAAAGTAGATGCCTCCTAAATGGTACTCATTACTATTTTTTTGTGTACCTTTATTGAGGTATGATTGACAGACAAAAACCTGAACATTTTTAAATTGCACAACTTAATGAGTTTGATATATGTGTATACTCACAATTAAGTTAATGGTCATAACCATTGCCCCTAAAGGTGTCCTCCTGAGCCTTATCCCTCCCTCTTGCCCTTTTTATCTCCTGTCCTGCATTCCCAGGCAGCCATTAAGCTGCTTCCTATCACTATAAATTACTTTGCATTTTCTAGAACTTTCTGTAAATGGAATTATACAGCATCTACTTTCACTCAGCGTAATTATTTTGATTTCATCAGTGTTGTTTTATGTATCAATAGTTCATTTCTTTATTGATGACTAGTAATGGATATATGGATATATCACAGTTTATTTATTCATTTACCTGTTGATAAACATTTGGATTATTTCTAATTCTGGGCCATTAAAGCCACCGTAAGCATTTGTGAAAAAATTTTGTGGGGACATATGCATTTATTTCTCTTGGGTAATTCCCTAAGCATAGAATGGCTGAGTCATATGGTTGATGTTTATTTGACTATTTAAGAAGCTGCCAAACTCTTTTCTAGAATGGTTGCACCATTTTACATCACCACCAGCTGTGTACTAGAGCTCCAGCTGCTCCATTTCCTTGCCAACACTTGGTATGATCCATCTTTTGAATTTTAGCATTTTCATAGGTGTGTGGTGATATCTCATTGTGGTTTATGAGTGTTTCCCTAAAGATTAATGCTATGAAGCATCTTTTTATGTGTGTATTTGCCATCTGCATATTTCCTTTGGTGAATGTTTGTTCATATCTTTTGCCTTATTTTTTAAAAAGTTGCATTGTTTGTCTTCTTATGATTGAATTGCCAGAGTTCCTTATGTATTCTACAGACAAGTCCTTTATTGCATATACTTTGTAAACATTTTTTTTCCAATTCTGTGGCTTGCACATGGTAGAAGGAAGCAAACTAATAATTACAATTCAGTTGAATAAGTGCTGTGCACAAGAAGTACAGAGGAAGAGCGGTAATCTTAGGATGGGAAGCCAGAGAAGCTTCTTGCAGGAGAAGGTGTGTGAACTGGTGTTAAAGGCAAGTAAAAGTTAACTGGGTGAGGGAAGGGTCGTCTCTGTAGAAGTTTGTATGTGCAAAGGCACGGAGATGTGAAATGTCATGGTACATGCATTTCATGCATTTCATAGCTGTGAGTAATTTGACCTGGTTGGAACATTGGAATTTTGGAGCAGAAGGATGTGAACTGGAATCCCAGCTCCCCCATTTACTGGCTATTTGCCTATTTTCTTTTTAAACTTCTTTTGAAACAATTTAGATTCACAGGATGTTGCAAAGTCAGTACAGACAGGTCTGGTGCATCCTTTATTGAGTTTCTTCCGGTGGTTTCATCTTACATAATTGTAGTACAATATCAAAAACAGGAATCTGAGATTGTACAGTTATATGTCATTTTCTCACGTGTGTAGATTAGTGTAAGCATCGCTGCAATCAAGATACAGAACTATTTCATCACCACAAAGATCTCCCTCGTGCTGCCTCTTTGTGGTTACACTGGCTCTCCCTTCTGGTTTTCATCTCTGTAAGTTTGTCATTTGAGAATATTCTATAGAGTCATATAATATGCAAGCTTTTGAGGTTGTATTTTTTGCACTCATTATAATACCCTTCAGGTCTACCAAGGTTGTTGAGTGTATCGATAGTTTGTCCTTTTTTATTGCTGAATAGTATTCTATGGTATGAATGTCCTGCACTCTAACTCTTCACCTGTTGAAGGACATTTTGGTTGTTTCCAGTTTTTGGCTATTCCAAATAAAGTTGTTGTGAACAGTCATGTGCAGGTTTTTGTGTGACATAAATTTTTGTTTCTCTAGTATAAATGCCTAAGGGTGCAATTGCTGAGTTGTATGATAAGTGTATTATTTAGTTTTTAAAGAAACTGGCAAACTATTTTATAGAGTGGCTAGAGCATTTTACATTCCCCCCAGCAGAGTGATCTACTTTCTCCACATCCTTGTCAGTATTTGGTGTTGCCATTTTCTTTACTTTACTGTCCTAATAGTGTATAGTGATCTCATTGTGGTCTTAATTTGTGTTTCCCCAGCAGCTAGTGATGTGCCTCTCTTTCTGCTCCTCGGGTCTCGCTTTCTGAAGCTAGACCCCAAGCCTGTACTCCTTGTGTGTGGGAAATAAGAGCTTTTGGTGCTGACAAGCCCCTCCCACCATTTCCAGAGCTGCCCCAGAGGGAGGACTTCCTTGTTCTTCAACCCAGTTCACAGTTACAGGAGATCCTTCTTCATTGTCCTGGTAGCCCCAGGAAAGTGATATTTTATACAGTTGTGTATTTTTCCAGACAGAATAGGTTTTTTTCACAGATGAGCAAACCTGCAAGTGCTGATGTTTCACTGCGCTCTCCACCCTGTCCCTCCCTGTGACTCAGTCAGTTCATTACTCAGCTGAACACGGGGAGCCACCATGGTGGTTTTGATCATCATACAGATTTTTTAAAACAACTTAGTTGAGGTACGATTTATATTCCATGAAATCAACCCACATTAAATATACAACACGGTGATTTCTTTTAGTAAATTTACTGAGTTGTGCAGCTGTCACTGCAATCCAGTTGTAGAACATTTCTGTCATTGGTTGGGTCATCTTTACATGCAAAAGGCAAGAGAATTATAATTTTATGGAATTGGTTTCATGCTCCCAGTAGGAGGATCTCATTAATTAATTCAATTAGTGTTTACTGAGCACCTGTTGGAGCCCACAGCTGGACTAGGTGCAAAATGGAATAAAGAGACAAACAAGCCGCGGTGGCTGTATGGCCATGGCCAACAGCCCTCCTGCAGAAGATACGCTGTGAAATATGACTTACCTGCTTGCAGGGGTTCATGGCCGCGGTAGAGCAGGTGTTTTCTTTCCACCCTCTGGCTCTTACTTGAAGACAAAGCAAGGGCCTTGCTTTTGCAATACCTGGTATTGCACTGAATGATTGGCAGAGCAGACAGAGGGAAGTGTACGCTTCAACATTTGCAAACTCCTCTAGGCTTTGGCAGTCTTGGATGCAGGATTTTGGAAGAGAGGAGAGTGGGTGTGCTGTTCACAGTGTGAAAGACTTGATAGTTGGAATTGGGGTGAGGGTGCACTGAGGGAAGAAATGAGCACAGACCAGGTCAGGTTGGCTAGCTAAGGTGGATTCAGAGAAGGTTGCCTGTGTGCATGGTAGGGTGCTGCTCAGTGGCTGGGGAGTGGAGTGGGGGTGCAGTCTGGTATGCTAGACTGGGGAATTTGGACTTACCGAAGTAAACATGGAAGATGCTATTTAAGTCTCTGAGGAGGGGCAGGGGATAGGTTAGGAGGCTGTCGTGAGGGTCCTAATATTAGGACCCTGCCAACTTTGGCAGGGGTGGTGGGGCAGGGAAAGAAGAAGTGGATGGGAGAGAAGATTCTGCCAGGGAGGGGAGTGGCTCTTCTCTTGGTCTGTACCTGCCCTGTCCATCTGCCTGATACACTTCAACAAAGCCCACAAACTCTGCCTGTCCACAGCCAAACTCAACAGCTCCCCATATCCTATTCTCCCTTGCCTGGTGGGCTTTATATTCTCCCATCCACTCTTCTCTGCTTGTCCCCACTCTCGCCCAGGAGGAAGGAGAGGAGCCAGGGAAGGAGCCAGAAAGAAGCAGAACACTGTATGCATGAAAGTCAGCACCAGAGGAGGTGGTGGAGAGAGATTTCCAGAGAGGATGGCTGGCAGTGCCAAAAGTCACAGAGGTGAGTGAGGCCGGGTGCGGAAGGAGGGTTGGGGGACTCAGGGCTGGGACAGGAGTGAGGCCAGTTCCCAACTGTTTCTTCAGAGGAAAAGCCTCCCATGGGAAGCTGCCTAAAGCTGCATGGGGGCCCTTGTCTCCTTCCTTCCCATCGCAAGACAGCCCCGCAGGCTCTCCATGGACTCGCTGGAGTTCCTAACTGGGTTCCAGGAACTCTATATCCTACCATAAATAATTCTGAGACCCAGAGAAGTACTTCACTTGCCCCAGGCCACACAGGGTGGTGTGATCTCATAGGTCTTCCGTTGCTTTCCTTTGATTATCCCCTTTAGTTGTTTCACACTCTTTTTCTTCACTTTCCCCAGTCTCTCTCCTTCCATAAGAGTTGGAAGTAGGGAGTTGACAGTCAAGGTCTGATTTATATCTGCAGATGGAAGAACAGAGTTATAATTCTGAGAGTCCGTTTATTGAGTGCCTGCAACTGCCGAACATTGTTTTAGGGGCCTTTACATACATCATTTTATTTAATTCTCAGAAAACCTTTTGAAGTGTGTGTCATTATCCCATTCCCCTGATGAGGAAAGTGAGGCTCAGACCAAATGGCTTGCTTATATTTGCATAATTACTAAATGGTGCTGCTGGGATGCAAAGCCCATGCTCCCCACCCCCCTCCCCCAATACACATTCCTTCGGTTGTTCATATTTACTGGGTGCTTTAATGCCAGGCACTGTTTTAGGTGCTGATACAGTATGATCAAAGGAGACAAAGATCCTGCTGAGATGGACCCCACTCACCTCCTGATTGTGAGGGAGAGGGGCCTGTTCTTCCTAAGGTCTCCTGTCCTAGATGTCTCTGGGTGGGTGTGGTGGCTGCTGTGATTTTTGGCTATTGCTGAGATGGAATGCATGGCCCAGCTTGCTACTCAAACGACAGGTCACATGGCTTCCTGTCTCTCTGCTCCGGGGTCTCTGAGGCCTTCCTCTGTGAGACTGCCCATAGGCGAGAAAGTTTATTCTGTAAGGAATGTGGCTGTTCCTCCCTCCCTGCCAGTTTCCCCCACATTTCCTTGCTTTTATCACCAAACACTTCCTTCAGCCACCACTCCCAGCAGAAGTCTGATTCAGCTGCACGATTTAGTCCTGATAAAGACAAGTTATTTTGGCCTCTTCTGCCCTAAGCCCCAGTGAGAATTTGGACCCGATGTTTTCACTTGTCATGTTAGACTGTTTGCCAGAGTTTGCGGAAAAAGGCCTGTATTATTAATGCCTGGGAACAGCTGCACCCTGCCAGGTTGTCATGTGAGACCTCTGAAAAGCCCCGAGCTACAAAGCCAACAGCTCTCCAGGGCCCACTGGGTCAGGTGGGAAATGTGATCCTACAGAAACTGCAAACAGCCAAGGAGGGCAGCAAGCAACTTGGAAGGGACTGCCTGGAGTCTCATGTCAGAGACACAACAGCCCAGCCAGCGTCTCGGGAGGGCTGATTCCAGCTGAGCCTCAGCGGGGCCTGCTATTTTTAAAGATCTTGTAGTTTGAAGGCTGTAAGATAAAAATGAAAACATTAATAATCAATTTAGTAATATTTAGAGAGCCATCATTTCTTAGAGTGGATACTCTCTTCACCACTTGGAGTAAATTAGTTTTAATCTTCAGAGCAAACCTTTGAGGTGGGTGGATGAGAAAACAGCCTCAGGTTAAGTGAATTACTTTAGGTCATGCTTGCAGGTAGTCAAGGGGAGGTGGGGTTCACACCTAGGTCTCTCTAGCTGGAAGCTCATGCTCCTTTCAGGGCAGTGTGAATCACTCGACACAGAATCACATCTCTTTGACTCACCTGCAATTTATCCTGCAGTCGGTCCCAGCTCTTCTGTCTCTCATCTTTGTCTGACCCCATCGTTCTGTAAACATCTGGAGCCTGGTATTCCAGTGGGCACTTGACCGGAGTTCAGTGTCAGCTGGGCCAGGGTTTAGTGGGGTGGATGGACAGTGAGGAAAGATGGTCTCTGGCACCTTGTCCTCTGTCAGCTGAAATGGCCCCTCTTCACCTCTTCATGCCCCACCAAAGCTCTTTTTAGTGCCAGGAGCTCACCCTGGAGTTTAGAAGAAACAATCTAATAATGTCACTCACTTGCTTAGAAAACCTCCACCAGTCCTAGTTGTTCGCAGGACAAATTGAAACTAGAAACACTGTCTGGTGCCGATCTCCTATTGAAGTCCAATTTCCATCACCGCAGCCTTATCCGCTGCCTCACCTCACAGCTTCTTCTGAGTCCTGTAGGCCACTCATGACTGAGCCTTTACACTGCTGTTCTCTTTGCTGGGGGTGGCTTGCTCTGCCTGGTGAACTCCTATTCACCCTTTAAGACCCAGGATGAACTTTACCTTTTCTGATTTCCTCTAGTAGAATAAGCACCACCACAACCTTTAGTTCTTAGTGTCTTACAGGGTGTTCCATTCACTAGCTTATGGTCTTTCTCTTCCCCAAAGGCCTCAGCAGCCAGAGCTGGGCCCTATTTATCACCTGTACTTGGGGGATATTTGTGTGAAGAAATGAATGAGGGCTCATTAATAAACTTGTACTAAAGTATGAGTCACAGGTGGCACCACTTTCACTGAAACATTATGTCAGGGAAATTCAGAGAAAGGAGAGGTGATAGGCTGAAGCCCAGAGCTATTGATTAATTGACCAGTGAGCCAGGCTCTGTGCCTCGATGAGCCTTAGGACTCCTGGAGAGAGGATCCCAGAGTGGGGAAGTCACAACAGGCGGCTTTATAATTAGAGGGTGAAGCAGAGGCCATCTGCGTTCCCCAGGCCAGCCTCCCAAACTCTGTGCCCGGCCTGCCTCCTGGGAGAAGGGCTCGTTGGGCAGGGCTGGCTGCAGACCTGGAGAGTGGGATTACGCATGGCCTCAAAGGGGCGGTGGTAGGGCGGGGCCGGGAATTGTGTGGAAGAGGAGTAGAAGCAGAGGCGGGAGAAAGTCCAAGGCAAGCTTTCCTTCCTTACCGTGATGCTCGGGGGGCGTCTTCCTGGCTGGAGCTCTTTCCTAAGAGCTGCTCCTGAGGATAAAACATGAGCTGGATTCAAGCATGAATTTGGAGCCAGGACCCGGATATATGGATCATTCTGTGCCACTGGACCTCCTGCCCATTTCATTCCTCCTTCCTTTGTCGCTGTGTAGGCACTTAGTCCTTTGGAGATGGTCATGTCTGAGTTTAAATCCTGGTCTCAGACACTTTAATTGCTAATTGCATATCACCAAGCAAAAATAATAGGAATATTATTTTTTATAGGGTCATTCAGATCGGTGATGATGATGATACTGGCGGGAGTTTACTCTGTGCCAGGTTTTATTCTAAGTGGTTTATGACCAATATCTCATTTATTTCTCTGAATACCCTGTAGGGAGATGCTGTCATCATTCTGAACTCCCAGCTGTATAACTAAGGTTCAGAGAGTTTAAGTAAGTTGCCTGGAGGTCATATAACCAATAAATGATGGAATCAGGTCATGGCCCCAACTATGTCACACCTTAACCACTATACCATCTGTCCATGATTTGCCTGGTCCTAAGAACCAGCTAGGGCTCTTGTGAAAAGAACAATTCCCAGGCCCTATCTCAGATTCTGATTTAACCCAGCTAGGGTGGGGCCAGGGTAGCAGTGGATATATTAAGATCTGTTAAGTTTAAGAAACATTATAATGTGCCTCCCTGCCTATAAGGTGTGGCTCATGGTCAGCTCTCAATAAATTTTAGCTGTTAGTATTGTAATACAAATGGATTGAAAGCATATCTTGTTGTGAAGGGATGTTTATTTTATAAAATCTCGTTAGTCCTGGAACTAGATCCTAAAGACAGAAGTCAAGAGGAAGTAGATCCTGGATCACTGGATCTACATTCTAAAACTCTAAACTCAATAAATGCAGTTAGCTGACTTCAAAGGTCCTTGTCACTTGTGGTCAAACAATCAGTGCCATCATATGATGGGTGTGAAGGTTGAGCTGTTCTTCAGGGACCCGGTGCCCAGTCAGTGTCTGCTGTGTACATGTGTGCTGCAGGGGGCATTTGTGCACTGAGGAGGGCTTTGGGTGTGCTAATGTTCCAGAAGAGGTGGAGTGGAGCAGCTATGCAAAGTAAAGAAGGATCCCAACTCTGGGAGAGAATAAGGAAGGAGGTGTTAAAAGAAAAACTTTAGACAAAATGTAACAGAGTTTATTTGAGCAAAGACCCATTCCTGAATCCAGCAGCACTCAGAACCAGAAGCAATTCAGAAAGCCTTGCTGTGGCAGCTTGGACGGTGAGCTTTTATAGGCTGAATGTGGAAGGAAGACCACGAAGAGATATTTGATTGATCAGAGTGGAAAGACCCTAGTTAGAGGTTAGTTGGTGTTTTCTGACTGCTAAAGTCCCTATTTTCATATTATTGTTTACATTAAATTGGGTTTTGGTTTGCTTAAGTGGGAGCTCCGGCTACAAAGACAACGTTAAGCTAATATCCTCCTGCTTATTTGCTTCAACGGAGTTGTGGCAGAGGCAGAAGTGAGCAGGTGTTTCAGGGCCATCACTCCCTGCCTTGTGCCCTGGGTAACCTGCACCAAAGTCTTCTCTTAGCTTCTGAGCCTTTAGACTCCCCATGATGCCACCAGCACACTAAAGCACTTCACTTTCCTCAGGGACTGATGGTTGACAGATGACTTTCTACCTCTTATTGGCATCCCAAGTCTTGTCTTTGTTTTTGAGTTCTCAAGGTCCATCTTGCAGGCATATAAATTACAGAAAGTAGTCGGGGACTATTGTCCCATCAGAGCCTGGAGAAAGACTTTACCCTTACTCTGGCCTATGGACCTTCTGTTTCTAACCTCAGCCTTGATGACAAAACTCAGCAAAAGCTTAGTTATAGACTAAGAATACTCTATAAGACACTGCTTAAAATGGAAGGAATCCACTGGAAAACTGCCCTTGGATGCTTCCATTCCTAAGACCCATGATTGCTTACAGAGCAAGCCGTGTACAGATTGCATCAAAGAGATGGCGAATTCCTACTTTTACATTTGAAGTCATCTCTAACCTTTGTAAATGTGGATAATCATGACTTTCTTCAAGTCATTTCTTGGTGATTGCAGCAGAAATACATTGCTGCTTACTTGTGACTCCCAGAGAGACTCCCTTGATGCTGAGAATCATGGAGACTATTGGGGAATGTGTATCTGCAAACTACTGGGGCTCCATGGCAAGGATGTTGAGGGCTAGAAATCTGACAGCTTTTGAGGAGTGATGACAGCTGGGCAGGTGAAGTGAGAGGAAAGGAACATGAGCTGTATTTCATTTAATCAACCTTGGGCTTGGGCCCAAAGTGTTCCTGTGTGTATTAACTTCTACAAGGAGAACTTCTGAGCTCCCCCTCATCTCTCTTTGCCAAACAGAAGAAGATGGCATCTTCTAGTATATTGATCTCCTGTGTCAGAAAAACAAAAATTCTGCAAGAGTGGCAAAGGAACTTGAGGGCTTTTTCCAACTCAAACTTTATTTTCTATAGCTATGAACAGATCTTGCTTTTTGGTTCACATTATTCTCATTCTCACGTTCAGATGGAAGGTCCTCCACTCTGGTTCCTTTTTTAATTGCCTATTTGCTACCTTTTCTTCCAGCATTCCTTGGCTTCCCACTCACTGCCATTTCTGTCCTCTGTGTCTCCCTGACCATGTTTCTGTTCAAACACCCTGCTCACATATGCTTTCCTTCTTGGAGGCCTCTGACTATAGCCAGCCATTCCAATAATAGTCCTTGTCTTAATTTCTAACCACAGCCAAGATGGTATCTTTTTCTTGGATCTCCTTTTATAAATATTGTCACTATTATAGATGGTCCTTGGCTTATGATGGTACAACCCATGATTTTTTGACTTTACAAAGATGCAAAAATGATACATATTAAGTAAGCTCCTCGATTGGCAATGGGGTTACGTCCAGATAAACCAATTCTAGTTGAACTTAGGATGGGTTTATCTGGATGGAATGGCATCATGAGTTGAGGAACATCTCTATATAATTTGTTCTTTCATTATAGTGATCTAATTACATTTATTTGGCTGATTTGTTTTCTGCCTCAGGTATGCTAAATCTGTCTCTCAAAACCCTTTGAGGGTGGGAACTATAGTTTACGTGGAGGTAGTGATGGCTGTATTTTAATTTCACACAGTGTCTAGCAGGTAATAAGTCATTCATTCAACAGGTGTTTACTGGATACTTACTATGGTCTGGGCACTGGACATAAAGGTGCTAGGGATACAGAGCTAATTATTACTTAGTGGTTGAAGTTCTTATAGTTTTAAGGGAAGACAGATACGATAGTTCATCATTAAAATGATATTTTAGTTTGATTAGAATTGTCATTGAGATTTAAGTAAAATTTATTAGGAACTCAGGTGAAAAATGAGAAAAGAAAGAGATACAGGCAGATTTAAGAGATATTTTGAGAGTAGAAATAGTAGAAGTTTGTGACCTATTCGTTTTGATTTAAAACCATTTACAGGCTTGTGTTAAAGGCAGTGAGGTACTAGTGTGGACAGATTGGTCCAGGAGCACTCAGGGTGAGGGATGAGTTGAATATGGGATGAGAAAGAAGGAAAAGTTGGAGATACCAAGCTTCACAAGATAGTAAGAGGCAGACAGTGAGGGAGGGGATTATAATTACTAACACATATTGAGTGCTTATTATTATGTGTGAGGTAATTAACATAAATTGCCTCAGGTTTTTTTATAATAACCTTAAGAGGTAGGTAACGTTATTTTCTCTGCTTTACAGGTGAGGAAACAGACACTCAGAGCAGTTGACTAGCCTAAGATCACGCAGCTGGGAAGTGGTAGAGTTAGGTTTAGACCCAGGAATCCTTGCTCCAGCGTAAACACCCGTGGGGCTGGGTGAAGACAAACTGCCAGCTGACCAAGAACGCCCACAGGGCTCTCATGCTGATAACTGCTCAATTTACGTCTCCAGCTATACCTTTCTCCTGCCCTCTAGACTTTCCTATCAGTCTTCCTACTTCACACTCTGTGTGACAGTTTAATCTCAAATTCAGGATACCCAAAACTGAACTCAAGATCTTCTCTGCCCCCCCTACCCCCCAGATCTGCTCTTCCCTCGTCGTCCCCTTTTCCACTGGAGGCAGCATCATCCTTCGAGTTTTTGGGCCCCAACCCTTTGGAATCATCCTTGATTCTTCTCTCTTGCACACTCACATCTAAAGCATCAGGTGTGATTTTCAAAGCACGTCTAAAATATACCCACGTTTTAACACCTCTACTGCAACCACCTCGTCTGAGCCATGAGCATCTCTTACTGGGAGTGTTGCTATCTCCCTGCTACCATCATTGTCCCCTATTCTTGTCCCCACATGGCAGCCTGAGCAATCCTGGCAACATTAAGTCAGATCGGGTTGTTCCTCTGCTTTGGCTCCCATTTTATTCAGTAAAAGCTGAAGTTCTTACCATGACCCCAGAGGTTTTGCCTGGTTTCCTCCTCTTCCCCGACTCCACTGTCTCTGTTCCTGTCTGACCCCCTCTCCTTGTACTCTCCCGCTTGCTCCCTTTCAGCCAGTGCGCACCACTGTACTCTGCTTTAAGGCTTTGCTTTAATGCTCTTCCCCAGGTATTCCAGGGCTCACTCCTTCACCGCCTTCAACTCTTTGCACAAATGTCCCCTTTTCAGCTAGGTGCAGCAGCTCCTACCTGCCTGTAGTCTCAGCTACACAGGGGGCTGAAGCGGGAGGATCACTTGAGCCCAGGAGTTTGAGGCTGCAGTGAGCTATGATCGCGCCACTGCACTCCAGCCTGGGTGACAGAGTGAGACCTCATCTCTAAAAAAGAAAGAAAGAAAGAAAGAAAAAAAATTTCCTTTTCAAGGACACTTTTGAAAATGAAAACCTGCCTTAACCTAGCACTTCTGATACCCCCTTCTGGTACTCTGCTGTACTTTGTTTCCCAGAGAACTTGGCATCTTTATGATACTAAATACTTTCCTTATTTGTTACATTGATAGTTTTTTCTGTCTCTCTGCTACAGCGTAAAACTCTCTTAAGATTGCTGATCTTAGTCTGGTTTATTCACTGTTGTATCCCAAGTACCAAGAATTATGCTTAGCACTTACCAAGTGGTTAATTAATTTTTTTAAAAAGTGAGTAAGTATAGAATACATAGTTTCTGTACAGGTCTCCACTTTAAAAATTTTTTAAAGGATGTGGTCTGGAGTCTGGCAGGGAGGCCAGAGGGGGCTGGCCATGTGGATGCAGGAATCTTCTGCACGGCAAGAGGCACAGAGTAGTGAGTGGAGCCCACCCCTAAAGCTGGCCCCCTGAGTATGTCTGTATTTTAGGGCTGGCAGGAAGAGGTCATCAGAGGAGGTTGAGAGGGGGAAGGGGCAGGGAAATGGGAAGAAGTCCATAGGGCACTAGAGGGAGGGGGTCTGAAGGAGACCCAGAGAGGCCTTACTGAAGTGTTGGAAGTATTGCAGTATTGGAAGGCAGTCTTCAGAGTTTGCAATTAGAGAGGCAGTTTCAGTGGAATAATGTGGGCTGACCTCAATTATTTGAGGAAGAAGTAGAAAGTGCGGGAGAGTAAACAACTCAAGAGGCCTTGCCATGAGGAAGGAAGAGATTAGGTTGCTGTTTGAGGAAGTGGTTTGCTTGAGGATTTTTTTTTATTTGTAAAAAATAAGTTTTTGGGTTTGAGTGGGTGAATGGAGATGGGGAAATGACACAGTAAGCTGCTCACATCTAGACGGGCTTATGAAACATCGTGCAGGTTATTTCTGGTCCATGCCAAAGAATTGCTATTCCGTCCAAACCCCTCTCATGGTGCCTGTCACATAGTGGGTCTACAATAAATATTTGTTGAATATGATATTAAATACTGTAGAATTTAGGGACAGGTCCCTATACCAACAGCAACAACACAATAACAAGAATGTCTGATGTAGGGGGGTTGCTTTTTGACCCCCTGAAAATGAGCTAGTGGTGTCTTTCCTTCGTGACATAATCCTCCGTGCTTTGAGCAGCTATATGTGGTTATATTTTGGTTTCCGCTTTACTGTACAGTGTTTACGTTTTAAAGAGGCAAATCTTAAGACAACTCACTTGGGTGATTACATTGAATGTTACCTAAAAGTTGCGTAGATGTAAGGGAATATGATGATAGGTCTGGGGGAGCAAGGGAAACAAGAGAGTTGGCCAAAGGTGGTGGAAAAGCCACTGGACCCGCGGTCAGAGCCTGATGTTGAATCAGCTCCATCTCATGGCAAGTTGAGCCACCATTCTGGGAGCTGGATTTAAATGATCTAGGTCATTTCCTTTGGATTTTATAAACAGAATAGTGTCAGCAAAGGGAAAAACAAGACTCCATGACTTGCTAAACATATTCAGAACATTTTCATTTTTAACTTTTCCAAAAAGTGGTATGCAAAGAACACAGGCTTAGTTCTCTGATGGTGGCAAATGGCATAACATTCATAACATGTCCTGGGAGAAAGCAGAATGTTTCAACTTCTATTTTATTCTTACCATCCCTGAAAAATGATGGATTGGCAGACTGCATATGAAAGAGTGAAAGAAAGAAAAAAACCGTAATTTTCTTTTTTTTTTTGAGACAGAGTCTCACTCTGTTGCCCGGGCTAGAGTGAGTGCCGTGGCATCAGCCTAGCTCACAGCAACCTCAAACTCCTGAGCTCAAGTGATTCTCCTGCCACAGCCTCCCAAGTAGCTGGGACTACAGGCATGTGCCACGATGCCTGGCTAATTTTTTCTATATATTTTTAGTTGGCCAATTAATTTCTTTCTATTTTTAGTAGAACAAGGTCTCTCTCTTGCTCACGCTGGTTTCGAACTCCTGACCTTGAGCGATCCGCCCGCCTCGGCCTCCCAGAGTGCTAGGATTACAGGCTTGAGCTATCACACCCAGCCAAAACCCTAATGTTTATTACGTATCCTGTGTGCCTGAAACTATGCTAGGCAATGTGTACCTATGACCATCCCTGTCAGGTGAAGGGCATTATGTCAGTGTTTGAAGTAACCTATGGAAGGTCACACAGCTAACTGTGGGGAGAGAGGACAGAACAAGCCCTGGGGAGATAAAACTGAAGCCTGTGGCCAAATAAGAATGAATCTAAGAAATGTGGTTGTTTGAAGTCAGTCACATTTCTCAGCATCCAGCACCGTGTCTTATTCTCCTGAGAATTTGAGAAACATTTATTTATCGAAGAGGTGTTTGGTTGGTTGAGTGAATTACCAGGGCCCTGAGAAGACTTGTAAATGTGTTTTGCTGAAGTGCTGTTGGAGGTCTTCAAGGTCTTAAGAAGAATGAGAGAAACATAGGGGGAGAGAAAAATAACTTAAATTTTCAAAATATGTAATTACAAACCATCAGTATCAAGCAATAAATGCGATGACCTATGTAAACTATATACAGCACATGGTAGTACTCAACAAGTGATAACTTTTAATTTGGGGCTCATATTCGAAAGCACTGTGGCTTTTCTTGATCTTGGCTTGTCTTATTATGTAAGGTAACATCTTTCCCGGTTGACAATCATGCCCAGCACCTTGTATCTCAGTTTTTGTTCCTCTTTGTGTGCCTGTACAGTGAAATTTCCATGTGGCCCCTTAGCCTATGTGTTAAGGACCATCCCAAATATCCTTTCAATGCCCAGGCATTTTTGTACGATACAAAAGCATAGTGAAACTTTAGATTATATTAGTTGTGATGGTAATTATCTTGAAATTCTTCTATTAGAAAGTGAACATCTTTATATTCTCAAAAACAGGATTTATATTTTCATAGATGAGATGGAAAATGTGGACTGGATGGTGGCCCAGTTGGCTTACATATAGTGCGTCTGTAACTGTCATTAAAGGTGCTAATTTGTGTTGGTCATGAGAATAGCGCTTTTCCTCAACTCTAACCCATGATTTTTAGATGAATACATAAAGGGCTTGCCAATCACACTGATGGATGATTTAAAGCTGGGAGGGGTAAGAAACCGTTTATGCCAGAGTAAAGTTCTCTATATACTTAACAGGCTAGAAGAAGGACTGAGTGAAGAAAGACAAACTGTACCAGGATAAATGTAAAGACCTACCTGCAGGCTCTGAATGCTGCTGGCCAGGCAAGGCAGTGGGGAGGTGGGGCTGAAGACTAGTGAGCCTGATTTCAGTGGAGCTCAACTAAGTGAGAATTATTAGTATGAGGCCACTCAAATCAAACAGAAACTCTCAATATTTGTATCATAGAGGTACAGTCATTCTCTGATCCATTCTAGTTGGGTCACACTTGGAAACTGTATTTACGTTAGTTCTTTTAAGAGTGATGTGGACCAATGGGAATAGGCCTGGAGGACAATGAACAGGAAGGTTAGGGAGTCCAGATACCATGTTATCTAAAGAATAGTTCAAAGAACGAAAATGTTTAGTTTGAAAAAGAGAAGGTTTAGAGGTGAGTCATAATCTTAAATGATTGTTTCACGGAAAAAATAACAGACATTTGTTTTACTCGAGATAGTAGAATTAAAACCAACAGGTGGGAAACTTAGGGTCATGGGGAGAAATTCAGCCCAAAGTAAGTGAAAAGTTTTTCATAATTAATATTTGGCTCTCTGTGGATGGGCTGTCTTGAAAGAAGAGATTATCATTATTACAGGTGTAAAGTAGCTGCTGGCTGGCCATTTTTGGCTGCTATTGAGTGGGGCATTTGTTCATCAGGTAGAGGATTGGCCTGACTGTCCACTGAGGTCTTTTCTGATGGTGGTGATGTGGTGCCAGGCCTCAGAGAGCACTTGGGCCCCATGCACCATGCACAAGGGAGCCCGGGTAACACTGTTGGCAAGCTCATAGGGGTGGGGGCAGTTCAGAACGCTTGAGCTTTGGATGCAAAGCTAACAATTGAACTCTTGCTGCATTGGACATGCTTTCAGTGTAGAGAATTATCAGTTTTGAGTTCATGTCAGACAATTAGTATCCCAAAGTGCCCACCAAGTAGCATTTACTATTTGAAAAGAATTAATAGCAGCATGACTACAGGGTATTTGAATTTGAGTGTCTTCTCCTAAGAGATCTCAGGGACCCTAAGGACCTCCTGAATGTCCCTCCAGCATTGTTCCAGCTAGGTGCAGGTCCATTCTTCTTTCTTCACAGCAACCTTCCTTATCCACCCTTATCTGTAGCGCTGGTCTTCCCTCTGTGTTTTATAGGCATGGGCTTTGGGGTTAGCTGAGTCGGTTTGAATGCTAGCTCTGTACTAGCTGTATGACCTTGGACAAGGGGCTTGGCTCTTCATGTAAAGATTCTAATCTCTATCTGTAAAATGCAGGTGACTTGTTTCTGCCTTGCAGGTTCTTTAATGATAATTAGAGACAAACTGCCTAGCAGCATAGCACCAAGTCCATGGTTCATAATCAGTCACTGGTGTTAATATTTGTGGTGATTACGGATAGGTGTTAGACTGGACAGCTATACTCACCCTCCCATGGGTAGCTCCCTGGTGTGAAGAATTCCTTCTTGACTGGGGACTTCACCTCAGCTCACCTTCTCCAGTCTTTCTCTCTCAAATCATTGCAGTCCTCTCCCAGAAGATTCCACTTTTTTGGCTGGGCGCGGTGGCTCACGCCTGTAATCCTAGCACTCTGGAAGGCCGAGGCGGGTGGATCTCTCAAGGTCAGGAGTTCGAAACCAGCCTGAGCAAGAGCGAGACCCCATCTCTACTAAAAATAGAAAAGAAATTAATTGGCCAACTAAATATACATAGAAAAAATTAGCTGGGCATGGTGGCGCGTGCCTGTAGTCCCAGCTACTCGGGAGGCTGAGGCAGTAGGATTGCTTGAGCCCAGGACTTTGAGGTTGCTGTGAGCTAGGCTGACACCACGGCACGCTAGCCCAGGCAACAGAGTGAGACTCTGTCTCAAAAAAAAAAGAAAAAAAAAAAAAGATTCCACTTTTTTGATTTCAAAAATTTCAATAGATAATCTAAGCCAGCTTCTGGCTTTGTCCTGAAGCAGCTTGCTCAGATACTTGCTCGAGCAAGTTCCCCATCACTGCCTCTCATGGTTGCCAGCCTCCCCACCTCCCACCTCTGCTTCCTGGGCATCTGCAAATAGCCGAGCAAAGTTTCATGTTATTGTCACGAATCACCTTGCCAGGTTTCTACCCTTTGTGCTTAGTGGTAACAAACTGACTGGTTCTTTGTCTCATGCCACCAAGACCTTTCCATCGAAGCTTTTAGTTTGTCATATGGGAGAGGCGGGTAGTACCCAGCCAGCTGCCCTCTCCAGGGCTGGCCATGCTTTGGCTTTTCAGTCAAGCCAGGTATTTATTTTCTCTTGGGTGGAGTGTGATTCTCCTATAGGTACCTCATTCATGATTCATGTGTTCAGGGCATACAAAAGTCACTTCCTAGGACCCAATATGGGCCTAGTAGTGTGTTAGGTGCCTGCACTGCAGGGAAGACTAGGATGTCTCCTGCCTTCTGGAAGATCATGCCCTGGCAGGGGAGACAGACATGCAAACTGTGAGAGGGGCGCTATGTCAGGTCTGCACAGGGTGCTGTGGGGGCACAGGGATGGCTTCTGACTTAGACTGGGGCAGGGAGACTTTGGCTCCTTATACTAACTTACTTCATGTTCAACACTCTCCTTTATGTCAGACCCTCTGGTTCTTCCCACACACTGAGTCAAATGACACCTGTGGCTCCTCCCTGGATGGCCTCATTTGGGCCTTTCAGTTTTCCCATGCAAGGGATTGCCTCCTTGGCCTCACCAGGTCTCACTGGTGAAGGTGTGTGTTCTTGTGACCTGGCTTCCTTGATGCATGGGCTCCTCACCTGATGTCCTCGTCCCACACTGGGCAGGGGTATGAGCCACGCTGGTGCCTCTGAGGTGCTCCCTATCCACCTTGCTTCCTGTGCTCGAATAACTTTACTGCTGGGGGTGGGTGTGGACATTGAGCTTGTGGGCAGAAGTGAGTTCCACTGAATCATGGAGCTTGCCTCTGCCCCGCTCCCCACAACAGAAGCCAGAGTAGGCTTCTGTCCCCCAGCCCTCCTTCTCCCTCCCTGCCAGTAATCTTTGGGGGCATTGTGGGTCCAACGCTTCGAGAAGCCTTTTGGATACCATTTTACATCTCCCATCTTGCTCATCTCCTGTGTGGCCAAATCAGTCCTGAGGATGGGAATCCAGTTTTTCAGACTGAGCCCTTCAGACTCTGCTGTGGTACCCGAGAACAGTTTCAGTATTCAACCATATATATCTTTTAAAATTCCAAACATACTATATGACCGTGATCTCAAAACGTCAACAATGAATATTTGAGAGCAACCTTTTTGAAACAAAGGCAAATTAGATGTGGTCCTTGCCCATACGGTGCTCACAGTCTACTGTCTATCTAGGTAAGATAGTTCTCACCGCTGGTCTGCACTTGTGAGGTGAATCCTTTACTCACCCGCCCAACACATCCATCCCCTCAGATTCTTCCTGGGATACAGAGATAGGCCCTGCGACAGAGGATAAGTCCCCTCCCCTCACCCTGGAGCTGACTCTGGGCTGGGACTCTGACTTGAGTGTTCATGTCCCCCACAGCATCCAGCCTCAGGTGGAGGCTCTCTTTGTACAAGGAATTGAAATAGCATGCTCATCAAGGAATTTATTCCAAGCTCAAACTCCCTGTGGGTCCCTGCGGTCACTGCTTGGTGGCCCTTGGGCAGAGTACATCCTTTGTCAGTTTGCTCTCATGAACAGCCAGTGTGACTCAATTATTAAGTGGCTGTAATAACCCAATGGACTTGAGATTTAAAGAAAAAAACTATCTCCTTTTTTTTTGGTCAGGATTTCATCTGTACTTCTTTTATTCTAAACAAAAAAGTCGTTTCCTGCCCTGCTTGCTCTAGCATGTCAGTAAAATGGGAGGGAAGGTGGAACAGTGAGAAGCTGGAAGTGAAACCAACCAGTATGCAAACTTGCAGAAGTCGCCCCTCAGGATCACAGAGTGGGGATTTTCTCTGCTTCTCAGTTAGCTCAGCAGGGTTTTTGTTGTTGTCTGTCTGTTGTCAAAATGTCGCTGTCAAAATGGAAAGTAAAGGGATCTAGTTAAATAACCGTGCCTTAAAGACCTTCCTTCCACCCAGGGGCAGCAGCATGCTGAAAAGAAAAGGGTAGGCTTGAAGAACAAGATTTGAATTTTGGTCATTTCATTTTTCTAGCTGTGTGGCCTTTGGAAAATCACTTGATTACTCTGAGTTCCAGCTTCCTCATCTGTAAAATAATCAACCCACAGAGTTACTCAGAAGATTTAAAATAAAAAAGAAATCACCCAGCACAGTACTCTGTATGATACTTGTAGTAATGGTGATGATAATGACTGATCACAGTAGCAAAGGAATATACGAGGCTCTGTCCTGCACGCTGTTTCATGCAGGTGAACATGGCTGTACTTCCTCATCAAAGAGTGTCTCTGTGGCCTGAACCCCTCTGCATGCTCCTTATCTTCCACATGGTTCTGTGTGTTAAGATGTGATTATCTTCATCAACTGAAGATATCAAATATCAACTGGAATACTAGAGGCCTGGCATAGCTTCACCTTAGAGAAGCAAAATTGGAACACGCAGAGTGCCGCGTCAGTTCAGCTCCACTCAGAGAATGAGAGAGACGGAGGCGGGGGGATTGGAGTGGAGCCCACAGTCTCACAGCCACCCGGTCGGCAGAGAGCCTGGCATGAGCGCAGGTGGGGAGACGCGAGTTAGGATTCCTTCATTCTCTGTAGGGTGCGCATCTTCTTGTGCTGGGTGTGATCCCAGCATTTAAATAGTTGTCTTTTTAGTGTAACATGGTATTAAACTGAGGATAATTCTGTTACATAGAAGGAAACATAGTGATCTCTTTGGGACTGGAGTCTAACCCAGCTGTGTTTTGGACTCACTGAGTGAACTTTTTCATGAGTGTTCAGAGTTGTATAAACAGACACAAGTACTCTGTATGGTACAGGTGATTTACAGTACAGGGCAGATTTTTTGTTTGTTTAACTGTCATTTATTGCCCATGAATATCCATACAAAATAAGATCTTATTTTTTTTTTTTTGAGGCAGAGTTTCACTCTGTTGCCCAGGCTAGAGTGCCGTGGTGTCAGCCTAGCTCACAGCAACCTCAAACTCCTGGGCTCAAGCGATCCTTCTGCCTCAGCCTGCCATGTAACTGAGACTACAGGTGTGCACCATCATGCCCGGCTAATTTTTTTTTTCTATATATTTTTAGTTGGCCAATTAATTTCTTTCTATTTTTAGTAGAGATGGGGTCTGGCTCTTGCTCAGGCTGGTTTCGAACTCCTGACCTTGAGCAATCCACCCGCCTCAGCCTCCCAGAGTGCTAGGATTACAGGCGTGAGCCACCGCGCCCGGCCAAGATCTTATTTTAACTAACTTCCAACTCAGCTGTTTATTTTTTCATTTTCCCTGCAAATATTTCAATATGTATATTTAAAAGGTAGGGACCCTTTAAAATATAAACAACTTAACTACAATATACTATTATGACATTTAAATAATGAACTATTCCTTAATAGTCATCAGATATGGAGTCAATATTCAAACCCCCTCAATTATTACATATATGTGTGTATGTATATATATATGAGTGCGTGTGTGTATGTGTATATACGTGTGTGTGATTTTTAAAATAGTTAGTTTATCCAAATCAGGATCCAGTTGAATACATTGCAATAGGTTGATATGTCCTTTAAGACTCTTAAAATGCTTTTAATCGGTAGTTTCCAAGAGAAGGGGGATTTTCCACCTCAGACAGTGATCTTTCAAACTTATGGGTGGGTGAGTTACATGGCTGCACTGTCTCTGTGCACGGGGGCAGACATGGCCCCCAGATGCCACTTGTGCACAGGTGCCCACTGCCTCCCATTGTTCACACCATCCCTCTCAGAAACACCCACTTCCTGGTCACCAGGTTATTAAAATTTTTAAATGAAAATATTATCTTTTGATTACTTTTTAATATCTGAATACCAGTCTGAAAGTCAAGTCAGCTGTAGCAATCTCAACTTCAGATCTTCACTCAAGAAACTTTGTGTATTTGCTTTTCCTGAGCCATGCAGGTAGAACGTTGTGTTTCTTATACAGTAAGAGTTTGCAGTTTAGCTTGGCTAGAAATAATGCAGATCTGATTTTGGAATTAGGAAGAAACATGCTATGATCTAGAAAAGCGCACCCTGCCACCTACATGATGGTGTAGCTTTGTGCTTTTCATTCTTCTTGGCCTTGGAAGGAGGTAGACAGAGTGCAGGTAGATGATAAGGAGGCATTTCCTAGCTAAAAATAGGAACAAGGATGTTTTGAGACAGGAGCTCCTGCTATCACAGGCATCTGTGTGCAAATAGCTGAGGTTATGCGGGTGCCACAGGTGGTACTTAAGTTTCTAAGAGCTCACCGCACACCTCCCTAAGTGGACCAAAGAGAGGTGGAGAACCTGGAGTGGCGAGGGTAGGAAGGTGATGGTGTCCATCTGCAGGAAGGGCCTGCCAACCAGGGACTTCTCACTACAGAATTCCTACTGCAGCTGGCACTGTGCAGCATATGCTCGTGTTTACTTTGCACTAACTGCTGTAGAATTCCATGGCTAGCTCCTACTGTTCCACCCTCCTGTTTTGCAAACGTCTACACTCTAGAGTCCTTCCTGCTGGCCATTTCACATGTGTTTCCCAACCCTTGCCCCTCTCTGCTTGGTCCCTCCTCCATCAGACACACTTTCCACATTGCATTGTCACTTTGTTTGCAGGGCCATCTCCACTTTGAGCTGCCCGTGTCTACCTTGAATGGCAGCTCAGTCTCTGTGGTAGTTTGAGGGGTTCTGCTTGTAGCACTGGGCTTTGGTTATATTAGGAGACATGGAGAGGAGGAGGAGACATATTCTTGGGGAAACTTGTTTTCAGAAACATGAGAGATGGAAAATAGTTAAATAGCAGTATAAAATGGAAGACATAGAATATCAGAGGAGGCAGGTAGGACTGCACAATTTCCTCACTGGACCAATTGCACTCCTTTATCCTGACCTGCATAGTCTTGTGTATTTATCACACACTGTCCCATGCATTCTCTTATGTGATGAACAGGGTATCATCACCCCCTGTTTTGGCTCAGAGGAGTGGGAAGTTCACCCAGTTAATATGGCAGAACTAGGGCCGGAGCCCAGTCATCTGTCTCAGGATGGTAAGGAGAAGGGACTCACCCAGTCTAAAGATTAAGGATTTTAGACAGTGCTGACGATGCTGAGCAATGTATGTGGCCAGTGAATGGAAGAAGAAGGAGAGAAAGAACTAGCAGTGAGCAGTTATTATGTTTTAAGCCAGCACTGTCTGATGGAACTAGAAAGCAAGCCACAAATGGGGGCTGCATATGTAATTTTCAAATTTGTAATAGCCATATTAAAAAAGTAAAAAGAAATGCATGAAATTAATTTTAATAATATACAGTTGGCCCTTGAACAACACAGGGATTAGGGATGCTAACTCCCCACATAGTTGAAAATCCACATATAATTTTTGACTCCCCCAAAACTTAATCCTGATAGCCTACTGCTGACCAGAGCCTCACTGAGAACATAAACGGCTGATTAACACATTGTGTTTGTTATATCTATTATATATTGTATTATCACAATAAGGTAAGCTAGAGAAAAGAAAACGCTATTAAGAAAATCATAAGGAAGAAGAAATAAGTTTATTATTCATTAACTGGAAGTGGATCATTATAAAGTCTTCATCCTCATCTTCAGGTTGCATAGGCTGAGGAGGAGGAGGAAGAGGAGGGGTTGGTTTTGCTGTCTCATGGGGGGCAGAGGCTGAAGAGATCGCGAGAGCTGAGAAAGTAGGGAGAGAGGCAGACACATTCACTGTAACTTTTACAGAAAAAAATCAACATATAAGTGGACCCACACAATTCAAACCTGTGTTGTTCAAGGGTCACCTGTATTTTATTTAACCAATATATTCAAAATATTGTTACTTTGTCATATAATGAATATAAAAAATTATTAATGAGTCTTTCTACATTCCATTTTCCATATAAAATCTTTGAATTTCTGTATGAATGTTTACACTTACAGAGCATCTCAATTTGAACTAGCCATATGTGACTAGTGGCTATTGCATTGTGCACAGCACAGTTTTAAGCATTTTACATATATTATTTCATACATTTCAAAGTTAATTATAATACTGCCTAATAGCTGAGGAAATGAAGCCCAGAGAGGTTAGGTGACTTGCCTGGGGTCACAGAGCTGGATTCTGACCCAGGTCTATCCCTCCTCTTCCCACTCTGGCAGACAGCCAACCCTCCAGGAAGGGGCCCAGGGGCAAAGCAGGGGTAGCTAATTTCCAAACCATTGTTTAACTTGCTCCTGAGGAGGTAGTTGGCAGATCCTAGGGAAGTAAAGGGAACCATTGTCTTCCATGCGTGTGCCCTTTCACCAAGCGGTGAACCTCTCTCAAGGAACATGGGACCATTAACACCTCTCTCCTTTTAGAAGTGGTGTGACACTCAAGGTTATATAATGCATAGAAAGAGCTCGGCTATGCCAGGGCCAGGCAGTTGCTAGCCCTGAATAAATGTGCCTTCTGTCCCCTGTGCTAAGGCAAGTGAGCCTATGGAATAATAGGCCCTGATTTATCTCTTTCGAGAAAGACTACTGTATTCTAGCGGAGGAGAAATAGATTAGGAGCGCCATGTGCCTACTCTGTGGGCAACCAGCTTGGTTCTAAGTTTGTTTTCCTTGTTTTATTCACAAACATTACAACAGTTATCAAGGTACACTTTTCAAATCCTGCATCCTGACATGTTACTGTTTTACGATAGTCCCTTGCAACCACTGTCCATTTGCAAAACAAATTTTTAATATAATTACAATTTTAGTGTTGATAAAAAGTTTATTTTATTTTTTCCCTATCACAAACATTTTTTCCATCTTTAAAGTACGTGTAGTTAATGGCTTCCTAGAATACCATGGAATTCGGTGTCATAATTGGCTTTATCCTATGGCTAGATTTTTAGATTGTTTCAAAATTTTTCAACATATTTGTTGATACAGCATGCAGACACATGCTTATGTTTCTTTTCTATTTTTGAACTAGAGCTTTATAATAAATACCCCAGCCTTTGAATTTCTTGGCTAGAAGGCTATAAATATTTTTAAATGTGTTGATTGTTCTGAGGTATGACTTCTGTTCTCTCTAGGTCTCGCTTCTGTTTTCCTAACGGTCAGTGACATGTGAGCACACTGGTTTTGCCCACATCACCAGCACTGGGTATGAAGATTTACTCAAAGTTTCGCTAAATCTAACTGGGATAAAAATGTGTCAACCGTCTGTGTGTACTTCCCCACATGCTTCTGAGAACACCACTTACGTAACTGACCAGGGTGACAGGTGGGGCCGCATTTGGCAGAGGGGCACCTTCCTCAGAGGAAGGTTGGTTAAACAGTTTTTCTTTGCAGACTAATGGTGAAAAACAAACCCAGAGACCCACAGTCTTCAAGCTGGCCACGTGCTTTGCCAAGTTCAGCCTCAGCCTTGCACAGTGGCACAACAGTGGGAGGGAACTCTGTTCCGGAGTGTACACGGCCTGCGGACAGGGATGACCTCCGTGCTTCCTTCCATGCCTTCGGTTGCATGTGGATCTGTCATGGGCTTCGAAGTCAGAGAGATGTGTGACTTCGGAAAAATTGTTGAATATTTCTTTGCCTCATTTCTTTATCTAAAATGGGATGACCGTAGTGTCTCCCTATAATATTGAAAAGTCCTAAGAACATTGCTTGGTACATAATTAGTACTCAGTAAATGTTGTAAATGTGGGTTCGAATCTTACTTCCAGCACTTTCTAGAGCACTACTCTGGGCAAATTATTTACCTTTCTGGACTTTAGCTTCCTCATGTGTAAAATGGGATCATAGCACTTGTTCTGGGAGGCGATGGGGGTTTAAGTAAGATAATGCATAGAGAGCATTTTGACAGCGCCTTGCATGTCTCTGTAAATGTAATGAAAAGAAAAACATTGTTTTTAGTTTTATTTCCTACTCTACGAGAGCGAGCTTTGTTCCCTTCCATTGGTCTAAGCTGCAGTTCTGTTGTAATTAGCTCTTAGATTTTGACCGTATTTGTTGTTATGCTGTATTTTTAAGTCCACATTATAGGTTTGGGGCCATCATGAGACAAATGGGAGGTGAATCAACATTTTCCTGTGTCTCAATCTTTTAACGTAATCTTGTTTTTGAGGTTAGTGAAAGCGTGATTTCACATAGACAGGGTGATACTTCATGTACTTATTAATTTAGTGACTTTTCCCCACACTTGCTGTCAAAAGAAACTATCAGGTCTGTGGAAGGCATCAAGTGTTCTGCATGTTCAGCAACACAGATCAAAGTTGTCTAAATGTTAAGGTGAGAAATACATTCTCTAGAAATGCAAAGGAATGGCACAGCTCACCCCGTTCCTGTCTGTCCACCTCCTGCTCCTCTTCATGTCTGAGCTGAGCTGTGTCTCCCCGCAGGCAGCCTCCCTGAGCCACGCAGACTGGGTGCTGGGTACCCCTCTGCAGCCGTAACTTCCTCTTCCCTACCTCTCTCCCTCTGGAGGCAGAGACACGTATGGAGTGCTGAGGTGTCCAGGTTGGGTGCCAGGTAATGAGCGTTTGGGGCTAAATGAATAAACTTGTAAAAATCTGCCTGTGATGCTGGGAGTGTGTGTGTGATAATGACAGGTGGATTTGCAATCGAGGTAAGGGGAGGGAAGTGCCCTTCCCGGGCTGAGGAAGAGTGAATGTGCTAATCATGTCTGGAAAATGCCAAGGACTTTCCAGTGTTTACATGGCCTTGCACCCTGTGAGGCATTAGTTCATCCCGGCTGCTTCTGACCCCTAAGCCGCTTCTCTCGGTCGGCACCTTGCCAACCCTGTGCTAGTTACCCTTGCCTAGGATTTAGGGTGAAGAAAATTCTGTGATATGTCTGTTCCTGTTTTCTGGGTGAAATGTGGACTCTGGGCATATGAGCAGAAAGGATGAATTTCCTTCTTCAGCCCTCATGCCCCGTGGGTTAGAGAAGGGCCAGGACCCCGCTGGTTTTCCCTGGAGGGCAGTATCTGCTGGAGTGGGGCGCTAAGCAGGTGTGGGAATAATCTTGGTGTGAAATGAGCTTTACTATTCCAATGTAGGCTTTGGGGCTGTCTGCCTTGTCACTGCTCACTTGGGGAATCCACTCTAACCTAAGAATAGTATTCTTTACTGAGCACTTGTTGTATACAGGACAATGTGTAGGAGTTTCACATATATTACCTCAAGTACTCTTCTCTTCAGGACCAAAGTAAGTCCCCAGAATCTTCCGTGAAGCCTGGCCAGACACTGAAGCCAGGAGCATGACTCAGTGACGGAAGCAGAATTGAGAGGAAGCCAAGAAGTCTGGATTCCACTTTGGCTCGGTCACAGTGATGAGTCCTAGTCTGTGGCAGTGGCCCTCAGTTTTTTCATCTGTGAAAGTGGGGTGGGAGAGTTAAAACAGAATTCCCTTCTGTTTCATACCCTCAACGTATGGATCCCAATCTTACCTGCCCTCTCCCTGGCCTAGCTTTTGGATTACAGGTCAGAATCACATAGTTTATCAGCCTCGTGTGTTCTGAGTGAGTCTTATCTCCTAGTGATACTCTGATCTCCCTGTGACAAAGACCTTATCTTGTTGTTCTCTTAAATGTCCCTAACCTTGGCCTAGCATGTTGGTGAAATATGAGGCTGCTGCCCTTGTGTGTGAGGCCCTGAAAAGTGGTGGAATACGTGTATTTATTTTGAGACAGTTGTTTCCAGACCTGGATCTTCAGTCTATCTCACAGTAAAAACCAAAATTGGTTTTCATAATTGCTTTCAAATAACTTGCACTTTAATTTTGATGACATTCTACTTATCCATTTTCCCAGTTTTATTGTTAGTGCCTTCTGTGTCCTACGAAATTTTTGCATATGCCAAGTTCATGAAGATATTTTATATTTTCTTCCAGAACCTTTATAGTTTGAATTTTTGCATATAGATCTACGATCCACTTCCAATTAATTTTATAGATTGAGTGAGATAGAGGTCAAGGCTCCTTTTTTTCTGTATAGATACCCAGACATTCCAGAACCATTTATTAAAAAGACTCTTTTCCCCCACTGAACTGCATTGGTATCACTATTAAAAATGAAGTGTCTGTATATATGTGTGGGCCTCTTTCTGGATTCTGTTCTCTTTCATTGCTCTATTTGTCCTTCTACTGATAACTCATTGTCTTGATTACCCTGGTTTTAGAAGGCTGGCAAGGTAAGTCCTTTAACTGTATTCTTTTCTTTTAAGATTGCCTTTGCTATTCTAAGTCCTTTGTATTTCCTTGTAAACTGTAGAGTCAACTTGTTAATTTTTAAAAGATTTTGAAAGTACATTGAACCTAAAGATCAAAGTATTAGTCAAGATTCTTCAGAGAAGTAGAATCAATAGCATGTACACACACACACACACACACACACACACACACAAATAAAGAATTGGCTCATGTAGTTACAGAAGCTGACACGTCCCCAAATCTGCAGTTAGCAAGTTGGAGGCTCGGGAGAACTGATGGTATGGTTCCAGTCTGAGTTTGAAGGCCTAAGAATCAAGAGAGCTGATGGGGTAGTTCTAGTCCAAATGCCAGCAGGCTTAAGGCCTAGGGGAAGAGATGATGTTTCAGTCTGATTTTAAAGGCAGGAAAAAACTCAATGCCCCAACTCAAGGCAGTCAGGCAGGAGGAGTTCCCTCCTCTTATTTCCTCTTATTTGTGGGAGGGTTGGCTTTTTTGTTCTATTTAGGCCTTCAACTGATTTGATTGAATAAGCCCAACTCACATTAGGGAGGGCAGTCTGCTGTACTAGGTCTACTGATTAAAGTGTTAACTTTATCTAAAACACCCTCATAGACACATCTAGAATAATGTTTGGCCAAAGATCTGGACACCCTTCGGCACAGTCAAGTTGACACATAAGATTAACCATTATAATTTGGGAGACTATTGACATTTTAACAGAATTGAACCTTTAAGTTCATAAACATGGTATATATCCCCATTTATTTAGGTCTTCTTTTATTCTCTCAGTAATGTTTTATAGTTTTCAGTAAAAAAAAGTCTTGCCTCTCTTTAATTAAATTTGCTTCTTGGCATTTGATGTTTTACTCTTGCAAATATTATATGAATACATGTTTTCCAATTATTTGTGAACTTGCACTTTTAAAAAATTGTAATGCAGGATTTTGGGGAGAAGGATAATCACCAATTCATCAGACAGCAGTGAAATGTAGGAACTACCATTCTGGATATAACCATAAGTCATTACTCAAATATCCTCTATATCTGTATGCTACTTCATCATTGCCAAAGCATTTCTTCCTTTGGTCCTTGTAAGAGCTCTCAGAAAGAGACAGAGGAGCTATTATTATTCCTACTTTCATATAAGGAAATTTGGCTTCAGGGATATCATCTAAAAGTCCTATGACTAGCAAGTGCTAGAGCCAGTCCCAGAACCCAGGACTTTTCCTAAGTGAGAGCACCCGCCTCTGATACTGAAGTCATTCCGTAAGAGATGAATCTTAAGACTTTTACCAAGAACTTCTATGACTTTCACCGAATTTTACGACTTTACACCTCACGGGACTCAGCTTTATGGAGAATCTACTACCCGTGGCCTCCGTACACTGTGTAGGAGGAAGAGAAGAAGACAACAGAGAGAGAAAAGTGGACCAAGGTAACTATTGTAAGACACTAGAGCAGGGCAGGGAAAGAGGGTCACTGTCAGCCATGTAGCACTTTTGTGTCTATTAGGGAAAGGTGCCCTTTCAGCCAGGGAACAACTTGCAGAGTCATATGCGACATCCCAGAGGGAAAACAACGGATACAGAACCCTTAATTATTTGGGAATTAATTAAGGATGAGGAATCTCAGTTAGTATTTTCTCTGTGAGAAATTCACCAAAAGTACTTTCAAGATGAGTCAAAGCTAAAAGATAACAAACCATCTTTCTTTACTCTCCCTTTTACAACCTTTCTACTTTTATTCTTTCTCTTTCCTCCTCTTTTTCCTTCCATTACTAAGCTCTTAGTGAGTGCCAGGCCCTGAGATGCAGAGGTAAATGAAATGCCTTCTTTCCCTGGGAGCTTGTAAGTCTTACAAATTTTTTTGACTACTACTAACAATGAATATATTTTATGACATTGTTACTTTATTTAAGTCCTTATTTTTTAAGAAACACATACTGAAATATTTATGCATGAAATGACATAACATTCAGGATTTGTTTCAAAATAATCTAGGGCTATAAGAGTAGGTGGGAGTATAAACAAAATAAGATCAACCATGGGTTGATAATTACTGAGTCAGGATCGTGGGTGCATGGGGTTCATTATCTATTATCCATTTATATGCATCTTTCTAATTACCTATTTGGGACAAAAGTTTCATGAAACACTACTTGCCCTTATTACAAGCAATGAATTCTTACATTTTGAAATCTAGTTTATTCTAAGAAGCTGGTCATTGTGCTCTAAATTGTTTTTGAGACCCACTAACATAAAATAATATATATTTTGTGAAACACTGGTGTAGTGAGGGAGAGAGAGACCCATAAAATAAGTGATTACTATCCATCAGAAAGTACTACTAGGATATGAACAGAGGGTTGGGGGAGCACGGCGAGGGTGGGACCCACTAATAGACAGGGTCCTGGAGGGTCTGGGAAAGCCTCACAGAAGTCCTCGTGTGGTTTGCATGGAAGAGGAGGGATATGCATCTTTGGCTAGATGGAGGGAGAGATATTCGAGCTTAGGGATGAGGGAAGCGGTACAAGTAGGCGAGGTGGGACAGGCCAGCCTTAGTTCAGTATGGCTGGAATCTGAGGGCTGCCAGGGAACAGCAGGAGATGAGGTTATATAGGTAGCAGTTGTAGCAGCAGCAAGACACACAACAGTGTGTCCTCTTATGGGACAGTCTAAGGAATTTATATTTTATTCTGTGCTTCAGAGAACCATTGGAGGGTAAACTGAAACATGACCCAGTTCTGTTTGCCTTTTACAGAGGCTGCTCTGTCAGCTCTGTGGAGGTATACCAGTCTACCCGTGTGATCATGATTGAGAACAGAAAACCCAGACCCAAAGGAGAACCAGTCTGGAAGCCAGATCTCCTAACCCTCCTCATACACTTTTCCTCCTCCTCTGTCACATGGCTTCTCAGAAGATCCACACAGGTGCACAAATTGGGCTTTTTCAAGCGTTTATCAAAACTAAAATTACAGTCACTCTCAGGACATGGGAAGATGGGGAGATAGAGCCAATTCTGTGTCTGCTGGTTCCCCCTTTTCCCTCTACAGAGTTCCCTCTTCTGCAGAATAAAGCTACGGTAATTTGTGAGAGATTGATGATAGCCACCTACAATGTGGTGTTTCTCTAGGTGTTTAACAGTATTAACTCCTTTAATCTTAACAATTCTATGTGGTAAGTATTGCTATTATTCTTTCCATTTCATAGATGAGGAAACTGAGGTACATGGAAGTAAGTGACTTGCCTGAGGTCACACGTCTAGCAATTAGAGCTGAGATTTTGGCCATCTGATGCTAAAGTCCATTCTCTTAAGCACCATTGTGCGTCCTGATTAAGTTTGATTTCATTCCATTCATGTTCTTGAATTCAGATGTTTGAACAAAGATAGTAATGAGAAGATTTGTCTTTAAGCTTGATTATCCATATTCCCAAATCCGAATCTTCCCTAATCAGAGGATGAAGAAAGTTTTCTAGCTGGGAGAAAAAGGATAACTTCTCAGAAGGAAGTGGTATTTTGAGACATGAGTGGAGCTTTGAGACATGAGTGACATTTTGAAAAATAAAAATTTCTGAGAAGGAAGTGTTGGCAGTACCAGCCAAGATGAAGTAATCCAGCTACAATCTCTCTCTACCAGTGTTTATAACTAAAAGCTGGATATAATACAAAAAGCAACCACACAAGAACTCTGAAAAGTAATAGCAGACAGATAGGGTAGTTGACTCAAGACTTGAACAATGACCCATAATGGCCCTTGTCCCATGAAATTGCATGATAGTGTGGGAAGCTGAGACTCTGAGATAATTCTACATTTCCAGCCAGAGGAAATAGGAAACAAAAAACTCTGGAAGCCAGAGAGCATGAGGAAATTCCTGAGAGTAGAGAGCTGGAAAAGGGGAGCCGCTAATTCTGTGTATGGACTGATCTAAATCTGGGGACACTACAGGGTATGTATGCATGGAACAGACCCACAGAAGCACTGCAGAGGTTTTGGGGAACTTAACTATGATATTTGACCACTACCAAAATCCCAGACAAACCCTTGAGTGGAGCATGTGACAGGCAGATCTAAATGGCACAGCAAAGGCTTTGCAAACTGATCTGATAACAGAGCTAATGCTCAAAAAAGGTGACATAGAACTTTCAGTCTGAACCTAAGTGGGTTAATTGCCTGGTAAAACAAATAAACAAAAAAAATTAATATTTTTCCAAGGATTTTAACAGGATCCAAAGTTTTACAACATAATATTCAAAAGTCCAGGATACAATTTAAATTTATTCAACATAAAAACAATCAGGAAAATACAAACAGTACTCAAGGGAAAAGACAATCAACAGATGCTAACCCTGAGATGACTCAGATAGTGAAATTATCAAAGACTTAACATAGCTATTATAATTATTCTCCATTATTGAAATTAGTGGAAAGATAGAAGTTCTCAGCAGAGAAATAGAAAGTGTGAAAAATAATTAGATAAAAGTTTTAGAACTGAAAAGATGATATGGGCTCAGTGGCAGAATACAGACGGCAGAGAAAAGAGTCCATGAACTTGAAGGTAGATCAATAGAAATTATATACTATGTAACACACATTATGAAATAGAAAAAATTGGGAAAAATGAATGAACAATATCACAGGGTACTGTGGAACAATATCAAAAAATTGAAAATTCATGTTAATTGGAGTCCCATCCTAGAGGGTGTAAAGAAAAATATTGTTGTAGAAAAAATATTTGAAGAAAGAATGGTTGGTAATGTTCCAAATTTAGACAAAGACATAAATTTACAAGTTGAAGAATCTTTGTAATCTCAAACAGGATAAACTTGATGACAACTACTCAGCCACTTCATAATCAAACTTCCGAAAATTAAGGATAAAAAAATCAAGAACATCCTTGGAAAAATGACACATTATATTTGGGGGAATCAATTCCAATGACTCTAAAACCATGGAGGCTGAAGACAGTGGGACAATAGCTTTAAAGTGCTGGAAGTGGGGAGAGGGGACACCTAACTGTCAATCCAGAATTTTATAGCCAGAAAAAGTATTCTTTAGGAGTGAAGGCAAATTAATGATATTTCCAGGTAAAAGAAAACCCAAAGACTTTGTTTCCAGCAAAGCAACTCTTAAAAAAATGTGAAAGGAAGTTTTTCAGCCTGAAAAGAAACTGCAACAGAGGAAAAGTTTGAACTTGAGAAATAAAAGAAGAGCAGGATAAATTATAAATTTCTAATATATTCCTCTTGATAAGCATACACACACAAACACAAAAGCAAATAAAACTCACTTCTAATTTTATAACACAGGGGTAACTACAGACCACTGGCAATAAATATTTTAGATATATTTCCTTCAAGTCATTTTTCTCTGTGAATACCATCTGTCTTTTTTTCTTGATTTCTTTCATTCTTTCTTTTTCTCTCCCTCTCTCTCTTCTTTTTTTATTTCAACTAAGTTTATGCAGTATATAGTTTTATAATATTCTCTATGAATTCACATTATATTGTGGGCATTTTCCTTTGTTAAAAAATCTTCAATGTTTAAAAATTTTAGCTTGATAATGGTACTATGATTATATTTTTAGAAAGACACATATTGACATATTTATAGTTTCAATGATACGATGTCTGGGATTTGCTTAGAGTACTCAGGGGTGGGTGGGTATCCATAAAACAAGATTGGCTGTAAATTGATAATTGTTAATGCTGGGTAATGAGTGCATGGTGGTTCATTATACTGCTTTCTACAGTTTTCTATGTGAGCAGTTTTTAATTAAAAAACCTTAAAATTTTTTCATTAATGTGATTTTTAATTATTTAATCACGTGCCATCATGTGGACATTCTATAACATTTAAAGTATTCCTCTTTTGTTGGGAATTGAGATTGTTTCAGGTTATGAGTAGGCTGAGATGAAACTAAAGTCTTTGACAACGTCTCTGATTATTTCCTTTTTGAAGATGAAATTACTGGGTTAAAAGAAAATGAAGATCTTTAACACTTTGCTACATTTTGTCAAATTGCCCTTCAGAATAGATGTTTCATGTTATTTTTCCATGAGGTATATGAAAATGCTCTATTACAGCTCTATTGTAATTTTTTTATTATTAATTTGATGGGGAGAAGTGTATCTTATCATTTTAATGTGCATTTCTTTAATTCCCAGTGACATTGAACTCCCAGCCTGTCACTGCACTGATTCCCAGCCTTTTAGGGAGGAAGCAGGGAGAAGGGTGGAAGAAAAGAGATTTATTGTCTCCTCCACAGTCTTCACTTTGAAGATGAGAGACAGACACAGACACCCTCTAGGTTCAAATTCTGGCTCTGCCCCTTACTAGCTACTGATTTTGTGCAATCTTGATCTGTCTGACCCTTAGATTTTCCATTGAAGAAATAGAGCAGTCATATTGCTGTCCGTGAGCTATGAGGTAATGGAGATTTATAGAGAAAAACTCTGATGCACAATGCTTAATCTGAAAATGGTAGCTTTTGTTGTCCTTGGGGAGCTGCGGCTCAGGATGTGAAATGACCTCCTGCTCTCCTGCATAGAGGCAGCAAGGAGCTCAGAGCCGGGTTCCCCCACACAGGGAAGGCCTCCCGCAGAAATTGCTGCTCATATGTGGATCGCTGCCTCTTCACCTTTCCTTCTTCCCTCCCTCCCTGCTCTGCAGTCTTTTATTCCCTGCTGGGCGTAGAGGCAGGTATCACAGGCCAGGAACTCTATCTTGAGCAATTTGATGGTTGTGGAGGAACAAATTCTGAGTGCTAATGTCATTTATTTGATTCAGTGGAAATGTACCTTTGCAGTACTTGGCTCAGAGGAGCAGGTTGAATTTCAGGTGGGTTTGTTTGACAGTGTCTCGCCTTACTCTCTGGAACAGGATTCAGACCTGGAACATGATCTTTCCAGGGCAGCCTAGCCAAGCTGGACTAGCCAAGCTGCTTCACTTCACTGGAGCTTCCCTAGCCCCCTGTCTTCCTCTTCCCTCACCCTTTCCCCTGGCTTAGAGCTCCTAAGTTGGACATGCTCTTGCTATATACCCCTTTCAGAAGGATGGGAACAGCAGAAACTGAAACAGGGGCTGTGGCTCTCAATAACCAGTCTGCTTGCAAACCAGGAGAGAACTGAAAGTGTTTTTTCTCTATTTATTGCATTTTGTACACCCGTTAGTTAGGTTATTTGAATACCAAGCAAGTAGGCCATCTGGGTTCAGGGTCTTGGGTGAGGCAGGAAACCCTACAGCACTCTCTGCTCTGAGCATGGGTGCTGCCGACTGAGCGCACAAGTATTTCTCCTGAAATCAAGATTGGGTGCCAGGCCTCTGTGCTGCCAGCCCACGTGTGGGTTCTCCCTGGGACCACCTCACTGATTGCCTGTTTTCTTCCCTGCACATTCCAGTGTAAGAGGTCTAAGCACCGGTCTGGGAGGTGGGGTGAGTTTGGCCTATTTTCTAAATTGAGGAAACATCCAGAGAAAAGAGTCAGCAGGCTTTACTGTGGACAGTTGGGTCTACCGGCGTTTCCTCCCTCAGGCGGTAAGCCCCCTTCTCTGTGCAAATGAGAGCCCAATTTAGCTGCCTTGCGGAATTTCATCTGCACGGGGCTCGCGGAGGTGTGTGAGCTCTGAGAAAATTGAACGATGTGTTTTCATCTTGATGATCACACAGAAATGATTCTTTTACCAGTTATAACTCGCTTCAATTCATAATTGAGGAAACCTTTAGTGTCTTAAGTGTTTCTCAGACAGTATTTCTTTCTCCTCATTAAAATGGAAGAGTACTTTACTTACAAGATCTATGTATGACGTAACAGCACTGTCCTGGAGAAATTTAGAGTAACAGACATTTCATCTGAGCAGTTTAAAAGCTTCTCTCAACTGTTATTTCCCTTGTGCAACTCTGTGAGTTGGAGATTTTTAAAACCTCTCTTCTCATGAGAAAACAGGGACTCACAGAGGATAGTGACTTTTCTGAGGACACACAGTGATTTGGTTGGAGAGCTAGGGGACCCCACATCTGTGCCCTGGCTTCAGGTTTTTTCTGTTAGTTCAGTTTTCCAGTGACACCCCTTGCCTCTGGCTCTCTTGAGGGTCCCACATTCCTATTCTCTTTGCTGTTGAGCAGTGTTTAAAATAGTTCATGCTGAAAGTGTCAAATATTGGTTTTGTTGAGATGAACGTCAAGGTCCGGTGTTTAGCCAAAGACAAATATTGATTCATGACACTCTTAGAAATTTCATCTCATCTTCTGAGAACTGAGGACCTCCTCCACCCAACAGCAGCCAAACCAGGCCCTGTTCTTCCTCCTTCCCGCCCTCCTGCCCTACTTCCTGCTGGGTCCAGGCTTCCCCGCTGCCATCATTAAGCACCTGCCAGGCACTGCATGATCCTTACTTCTAACCATCACAGCAACCCAGCAAGGCAGGTGGTTTTGCACACATTTTACAGATGAGGAAACTGAGACACCAAGTCTCAGTGTCATTTGCCTAAAATCGCACAGTGATTGAATAATAAAGCTGGAGTCCAAGTCTAGATTTGTCTGACTGCAAACCTGGGTTCAAATGAAACTTAGCACCACCCTTCCAAATTGGGCCTTGTCTTCTCAGTCTTGGTTCTCGTCTCTTCAGCAAGGTGGGGGGTGCTGTGCCTAGATTTTCGGGGCCTCTAGTCACATCCGAGTTGACATAGTGGCTCTGCCTCTTAACAGTGGGGTGATTGTGGGCAAATTTCATGATCTCTCTGAGCCTCTGCTTCTTCACTATAAAATAAGTTCAACAGTCACCTGCTTTGTGGGGTTGTTGAGAAGGTTAAACAGGTGCTTGGGACAGTGTCTGGCAAGTAGTAGGTGTCCAAAACAACAGTGGCGCTAATTCGTTTGTAGGTCACTTCTTTTTGGGGAGTGGGGAAGGGGTGCTGTGGGGGCCGTGGGCCTCAGCCTGCCTCCCCTGCTGCTGCAGAGCTCACCGGCACCCCTCTGCCACTGGCTCCTCACTTTGCCCCTGCCCTGAAGCTTTTTCCCTGCTCTCTGCCACATACCTGATGATGCCAGCCTCTTCCACCTGGTTCTCACAGTGCTGCACAGTGAGTCCGAGTCTGCCTTTGCAGCTTCACCTCACGCAGCTTAGCTCTGTGCACCTGCTGTGGCTGACCCTGCCCTTGCCCCCCTCTGTGTCTCTTCCCTCCCCCCCCCCAAGGCCTTTCAGTGGTGGGGGCGGGTGCTGAACTCTCACCCATCCCTGAAGCTACTTTGATGTCAGGCTAGGTGTGGGCCCTTCCTCTTGGGCTAAAATTCTTGAGCTAAAATTCTTGAGCACCTTCTTTGCAAGGAGAAAACATTCACTCATTTGGCAAATGAAGCTGAGCATAGGCACTGCCCTGGACCCTGGGAACATAGAGATAACGAGATGGTTCAAATAGACAAAGTAATTCATGAATGAAATGTTTGTCTGACTTCTCATGGTATTTAAGACCAGTAGCCTCTAGAGGGCAGGAGGAATAACACTTTCCTCTGGGCTCACTGTTCTGAGCTCACAGTTACTAGCATTTTGGTTGATCTGGGTGGAAGTGGTCAGAACAGGTAAGCCCCCAGCTCTGCCATCCCCAGGCCAGCACTGGGGTAGGGGTGGGGTGTAGAGAGTGTGGGCAGCCCAGGGGCAGCTCTCTCCCTTCTGTGGGCTTCGCTCATCTGCCTCCATCCTCATAAGTCACATTCCGTGATTTGACCTATTTTGATGACTTGTTGTTGGATTGTGGGGAGGGAAGCTCATTGGTTTTATAGCCAGACATTCTTGGGCAAATCATCTGGCCTGTCCCAGCTTCCGTTTCTTCAGCTATAAAATGTTGAAACCATATATTGTTGAGAAACATGACTGAGGAATTAAGGAAATGTGGCTCATAAGATCATTATTTTATTGTATCGCCCAATATTGCTGTATTAAAGACAGAAACAGAAGTTTGCAGGGTTTTGCCCTGAAAGAATAAGTGAACTCAGTGGTTCACTTATCAGAGGCTGCTATCATGGGAGAGCTCTCAAATTTCGGGTAGGGATGTTTTCCAAGAGACTTCCTAGTTATCTCTCTGTGTGGCTTTTCTGGGTCTCTAATGCCGAGACAAAGGTAATTATCTGGCCCACAGGATGGGAGCCGGAGGCAATGAGTGCACTTTGCTCTGAGACATGCCTCTGTGTTATAAACAACCTGTTTGTAGACAACAGGCTTCCTGCTCACTCCTGACTGTCTACCTTTAAGTCCACAATAACTAAATCAAAGAAATATAGAGTCACTATACC
>CAUYRT010031653.1:0-26826 GCA_963574885.1 Lepilemur ruficaudatus
CAATTGGCCAACTACAAATACATAGAAAAAATTAGCCGGGCATGGTGGCGCATGCCTGTAGTCCCGGCTACTCGGGAGGCTGAGGCAGAAGGATCGCTTGAGCCCAGGAGTTTGAGGTTGCTGTGAGCTAGGCTGACGCCACAGCACTCTAGCCTGGGCAACAGAGCGAGACTCTGTCTCAAAAAAAAAAACAAAAACAAAACTGTTTTGTGAAATAAAATTTGATACTATCAAGCATTTATTTTTTAGTGACTATGGAAGATTACAATTTTCACTTCCCTTTGTTACTCGGGAGATCATCATGACAGTGTACCATATCATACTGGCGTCTGTGAAGCAAAAACAGTCCCAAAATGAAATATCTTCAGGTGTCATGGGAACAGCAGATGCTATGAAATCACTAAAGGTGAAAATAGTAAATTGCCTCTGGGTTGGTTTACAATCATCTTGAGATGGAACATCCTGATGTCTAGATCCATCAGGTTTCCTAAGAGCTACTGCAACAAGATGGTACTCATCTATTTTGCTTTCCTCAAATGCGCATGTTTTTTCTTCCTCCCCATCCAAGAATAATCATGTTTCTGTATAAATATGGCCTATACCCAAGTTTAATGGAGATATATCAAATTCAAACCACTGCAGTTCAAACCCTAGTCCCACACCAGTGGCGGTTATGAAGCTTCCTTTCAGTGCTCAATTCCTCCTGTAAAACGTATCTAGCTGTGTCCATGGGTCCATAACGCTTCTGATTGTCTCCCATTCTTTGTTGGTAAACTTTCTTTTCATAATGTGAAATAATTCTGGAATTTAACCACCACCTGGAAAGCTAGTCTCCATTACAACAGTTTCACCTTGCAGCTCAGGTTCAGCAGCAAGCACCGCGGAGTCCCCTGGATGAGAGACTAGTTTCGAAGTTGGTATAAGGATTCAATGAGTCCTTTGCAAGAACTGGTTTTCTTTCTGTAGTTCTTTACAAACAGATACTATTCCAAGGGATATTCAGTTTCTCTGCAACTAATTTCCTTATCATCACACGACCAGCCACAGCTGCCTTAGCATCCCAGGCAAAGACAAACTGGCCAATGCACTCCTTCTTGGGCTGGATCCACCGCGCTGCCAGCAGCTGTTCAGCTCAGCTCTGCAGCCAAGTGCCACAGGAAAAGGCCCAGCGCATGCCCTCCACGGATGGCACCATGCTTGGCTGGGAAAACCATACACTTGATTTTCTTTTAGAGCATGGCTTTCTAAGAGCTGCCCTGCATCAAAATAGCTTCTTCTTCTTTTTTTTTTTTTGAGACAGAGTCTCACTCTGTTGCCTGGGCTAGAGTGCTGTGGCATCAGCCTAGCTCACAGCAAACTCAAACTCCTGGGCTCAAGTGATTCTCCTGCCTCACCTTCCTAAGTAGCTGGGACTACAGGCATGTGCCACCATGCCTGGATAATTTTTTCTATATATATTTTTAGTTGGCCAATTAATTTCTATTTTTAGTGGAGACGGGGTCTCGCTCTTCCTCAGGCTGGTTTTGAACTCCTGACCTTGAGTGATCCACCAGCCTCGGCCTCCTAGAGTGCTAGGATTACAGACATCAGCCACCACACCTGGCCCTCAATGAGCTTCTTAAAGCTCCCAAGCTCACATGCCAGTGTTCTTTGCGATGTTGACACGGTCCTGGTTAGCTCTCAGATAAGGGCTTGTGTGACCCAAGCCTTTTGCCCGCTTGTTCAGGGAGAAACCCAGCCCACCAAGCGTCTGCTGTGGTGGTGAGTCCTTCACTGCCAACCATTGGGCTGCAGTTTGCAGAGCTTGTCCGTGCGTGGGGGAAAGACCACCTAGAGTCCCAGTAAGGATCTGCAGGGAGGCTTTCGTTCTTGGTGACTGTGACGCCAAGTCGGGCAGGAAGGAAATGTTTGTTTAGATAGTTATAACCAATATTGATGGAAACTGGGAAAATTAAAAGTTTGGCAATTGACAATATGGGCAAGGTAGCAGGATCCAGCGCAGTCCGCAGGTGGGTGCCAAAGCCTATTCTTCCACTTAGGGGTGGGGGGGTCAGTTAAATTTCTATGAAACAAGGCAGAGTTCGCATATCTGGCAGTTACCTTCAATTTACAAGAGGTGCAAAATAGCCCAGGGAAGTGAACAGGGCTTCAGTCCAGTAACCTGGAATAATGGGCTGTGAAGTATGCATAGTTTTCCACTGAAACACAATTCTTTTTCTGTAGTCTCCCCCATTTTGATGAAAAATAAAAAATAATCTCAAAAATGTTTATTCTTGACCACACATACCTGGTCTAATTAGATTTGACCCAGTCATTTTCACAGGTTCAGCAAGATTGGTCCTTTGCCATAGGCCTCCTAAGTTTGCTTTGCTGGAAGTTGTCATAAGCAATGTCAGATTGGACTTTTGTAAAACCGTCTGAGGCCAGGAAGCCAAGCTAAGAACTTCCCACCAGATCTCACCTGCAGTGCCCTATAGATTTGGGCAAATTTCTGTCTTCCGCAGGTTCCCAAAATGTCCTAAGTGTCCTGGGCCTGCCAGGAAGTGACCTTCCTTACTCAGGGTAATTCTGGCAATGCTGTAAACCAGATACCAGGCTGGTTTTCCCAAGAGGGCTTTGTAATCATCGGCTCCATAAAGTCAACTATAACTCCTTGAAAGTGTCTGATGTATCTGATTAAATGAGCATCACTCTCAAATATGACATCCTGGGCAAGGCCTTGGTTGCATAACCAATGTTTCCAATTATTTCCCATTAACAAAGGACAGATTCTTACTGAATTTATGACAATAACTTATAATGCCATGAAAATAGGATCACTTAGTAAGAGTCTTTAATTCTGGAGGGGTCAGGCAGGAAGAAATCATGGCCTCCAGGGTGGTTGGCCCTGGTCTCACCCGCCTCCCATGGCTCAGGCCCGGCAGTGAACGCGCGGGCAGAAGAGGGTGTGTGAACGGGCACTGACACACACACACACCCTCGAAGGGCTGCAGCCAGAGGCAGCCGCGAGGGACAGATCTGCAGGAGCAGCCTGCAGGTGGGCACGGGACTCCTCAAGCCCAGGCCCTGGGCGCGGCGTGTCTTCCTGGGAGAGGCCGACTGCTGGCAGCGCCTAGGCTTGGCAGCGGACAGTGCCCAAGTGCGCGCCCAGACAGTGGGAGGGGACGTCCCAGTTTGGCAAGGCCGTCACCCTGAACGCTGAGCATCAAGAAACCCGGGGACAGGCTGTTGGTTAGTGACACTCCTGTGGAAGGCGGTCTATTTCCTCAGTTTCCCCAGGAAGCCTCAGGATACAATCCAGAGGAGCGCTTGCAGAGCCACTGACCACCCAGCGTCCCCGGATCCTTCCCGGGAACAAGCCATCCCCAGCCCTGGCACACGTGTCGCCAGTCCTCGCACTGCACCAGACTCTGCCACCCACTCACCAAATGCCAGGAGCACCCCATGGGTATGGTGACGATCCAAAATGTTCCCTGTATTTCCAGCATGCTCCAGAGCTGCACTAGCCATACATTAGCCACCAGCCACATATGGTCTTTATAAATATAATTTTATAAAAACTGTAAGATTATATTATATACATTGTATATAACAATGTATATAATAATGTTATATAGCATCATAATGTTTTAAATTTAATTCAGTATAAATAATGAATTAACTAAAATTAAAAATTCAATTCCCCACTTGCACTGGCCACCTCTCAGGTGCTCAAGGCCACATGTGGCTCGTGGCTACTGAGTTGGCTAGGGCTGGCCTGCAGCCTCCCATCAGTGCAGAAGTTCAGTGGGCCGGCATCCATCTGGAGGCTCTGCTGCCCCAGGGTGGAGGGAGGATCATTTCATTGGCCACTCCTTTGCCACTCTGCCTGCGCAAGGCCGCCAGGGCCAGGCCCTCGTCCTGGACAGGGACTGAGTGGTGGAGGCAGCCAGGCACCCAGTGCCCAGGGCTAAGCCTGTCCACTTGCCTGAGCTTAACTGACTCAAGGTTGCCAGAAAAGCCAAGGCACCTAAGACAGCACTGGGCTGGGAAGCAGGGGTGCAAAGAAGTGAGACTTGAGATCACAAACATGCAGGCAGTAGGTATTTTTTTTTAAAAATAAAAGAGGAAACTCCCCAAGGCACTGGCAATGTCACCAGTCAGTACACGACGGACTGCACAGAGGCTGCGCGTGCCAGGTGGCGGCTGCTGGGGTGGATGGGGTCAGCTGCAGAAAGCCCAGCATCAGCAAGGCCACAGAAGAGGGATCTGGGCTGCTGGGCCCAGGGGAGCCCCAGAGAGTGGGCAGTGAGAGCCACAGGAGCCTAAGGGGGGCCTACGATGCCGGGGTGGTGGGAGGGGATTTGGAATCGAATCTTTAGGAGCGGGAAGCCACTGAAGAATGTTAGGCAGAGGAGGACATGACCAGATTTCGGTTTTATAAAGATGAGGTGGGTGCCAGCAGACCCATTATGCTGAAGGAGACAACTGGGTAGTTCAGGTCGAGGCTGGGCCAGCGGGGAGAGAGGCCAGGGGAGCGGGGCAGACAGCGAAGGGAGAGGCCACCGTGAAAACCTCTCAAGAGCAGCTTGGACAACACGTGCTGGGCTCTGGGGCGAAGTCAAGTCTCCCCGGAGTGGGGAGAGGGCCTGGGGAATAGGGCACTGCTTTGGTAGGTCAGGCTGCACAAAGGCCAGCTCTGGCCCCTGCCTGCAGGAGGTGGGAGCCGGGATCTGCCCAGCGCTGTGCTAAGATCCGACCATGGTGGAAGGGAGGATGCGGGCATTGGAGGAGCTATGGAGATATTTGGAGGGGAGCAATGTTCTAGGAGAACCAACTAAGGCACTGAAGTGGGAACATGTTTGACAGATCCAGAGACAGCAATGCCACGACGTGCCGCCCAGACGGCAGGAAGGTGCCACGGGGGAGGTGGTGGAGGTCCCAGTGCGGCTTCTGTGCGGGAGGCAGGGCAGCGGAGGGAGCACACGACCCGACTTACATCGGGACGTTCCCCAGGTGATGTGTGAACAGCTGTGAGGAAGGCACAGGCCAAAGCCGGGGCCGCGGGGCTGGCCGTAGAGGAAACGGTCTGCTTTGGGATCTCTTCCCAAGGTGGAGCTGGTGTGATTTATCGAGGTGAGGAAGCAAAGGGTGGTTACAGATTTGGGGGGCTGCAGGGGGAAATCGGGAATGAAGTGTTTGGTCCACATGTCCTTTTCCAGGGCCCTATCAGCTGCCGGGTGGAGGGGTGAGGGAGGGGCTGCATGCAGGTTTCTGGCGACATGGGCTGGGTGAGAGGGAGAGGAGACAGGTGCCTAGAAGGAAAAGAGGAGATGCCCCAGGGCATGAAACCCCAAGGGCACCGGAGGAGGAAGAGCCAACAAGGAAGCCCTCAGCCCTCAGTGCTGTGCCAGCCGCATGCCGGTTTTAAGGACACAGTGACCATGTGGAGCTGCGCTGAGCTTCAGGAGGCTGAGGACTGAAACTCGCTGGACTCAGCAACACAGACGCATTTGGTGACTGTCACCAACATTTTACTGGCACGGGAAAACGAAAGCCTGGTTGACCAGCTTCGAGCGAGAGAGGGAGGAAAGTGGAGACTTCGAATGAATTGTGCTGCGGTGCTAGCGGCAAGGCCTCAAGGGAGGGTTCTGTTACGACCTGCTATCAGCGCTGCTGCAGCCCCGCCTCCTACAGTACTGTCCCCAAGGCAGGCAATTCCACAAGCGGGAAGCTCAAGAGGTTAGAAACCAGAAACCTCGACCTCTAACCCTGCCCTATCGCCAATTTTCTTGGTGATCTTGGGCCAGTTACTTAACTTCTCAGTATCTTGGTTTCCCTCACCTATAAAACGAGCAGGACAATCCCTGCCTTTTCCATCTCATAGCTGCATGATGATCAGGTAACATCACTTATGTACCCATTCTGCTTTCTGTCTCTATGCGTTTGGTATCTCATATAAATGTAATCATACAGTATTTGTCTTTTTTTGACTGGCTTATTTCACTTAGCATAATGTCAAAATTATGCTTCATCTTGTAGGATGTCAAAATTTCCTTTCTTTAAGGCTAATATTCCATTGTATGTCTATATAACATTTGGTTTATTTATCTATTGCTGGGTATTTGGGTTGCTTCCACCTTTTGGTTACTGTGAATAACACTGCTATGAACATGCGTGTGCAAGTATCTTGAGACCCTGCTTTCAATTCACTTCAATATACACCCAGGGTGGAACTGCTGGATGGTAATTCTACTTTTCATTTTTTGAGGAACCGCCATGTTTTCCACAGTGGCTGCACCATTGTACATTCCCACCAACAGTGTACATGTACAAGGGTTCCAATTTTTCCACATCCTTGCCAGCACTTGTTATCTTCTATTTTCTTTTGTTTTTTTTGATAGTAGTCATCCTAATGGTTTAGCCTATGGTAAGTGATCAGGATCACTTGATGACCTGTGAGGTCATCTAGTGACCTGTGATCACTATGATGATCAAGTGAGGTTAACAAATCAGAATGTATTTTGAAAAAGAATTGTATTTGTCAGGATCCAACCAGGAAAACGGAAAGCACTGAAAGGAATTTAATGAGGGAAACTGGGTATACAGGTGAGGGAAAGGCTGAGAAGCCACACCGCAGATAGTCATTCACACGTGTGCCTAGAGCAGAGGACAGGTGCGTTACCAGTCCATTGGCTGGGGTCGCCCAGGGGAAGCCAAGGAGGTGAGGGGAGCTATGGAGGCTGACAGGAAAAATACCTGGCTTCTTCCACCAGGGCCTCCCACTGAGCAAACCTAGCTAGAAGCCAAGTGACAGAAGAGTAGGGAAACAGCCTACAGAGGTCAGTACAGCCTCTCATGTCCCCCAAAAGAGGGAGAGCAGGAAAGGCACAGTCTCCTGGGGCAAAGAAGCCAAAGATCTGCACAATAATAAACTGCTGTGTAATTTATCCGTATTGCACTTCAAAATACACAAAATACCTCCATGCCATCACATCTTAAATTCACCATAGCCATTTTTAATGTCTAGCAAAACAGGCTGGGGTTTTCAGTCAGTGGCTTCAGAAAGCATCTATTAATACAAAGGCGTTCAGGCACCTTCACACCATTGAAATTGACAGCTGTACCCATTCAGTCAACATAGGTTTGTTACTGTATCTTTGCAGCAGGTTTGTCAGATCCTAGGGAAAGAGAAGAGACCCTGTCTTTTTTTTTTTTTTTTTTTGAGACAGAGTCTCACTCTGTTGCCCGGGCTAGAGTGCCGTGGCGTCAGCCTAGCTCACAGCAGCCTCAAACTCCTGGGCTCAAGCAATCCTTCTGCCTCAGCCTCCTGAGTAGCTGGGACTACAGGCATGAGCCACCATGCCCAGCTAATTTTTTCTATATATTTTTAGTTGGCCAATTAAATTCTTTCTATTTTTAGTAGAAACGGGGTCTCGCTCTTGCTCAGGCTGGTTTTGAACTCCTGACCTTGAGCGATCCGCCCGCCTTGGCCTCCCAGAGTGCTGGGATTACAGGCGTGAGCCACCGCGCCCGGCCTAGACCCTGTCCTTAAGGAGCACCTGGCACAGCCTTAACAAACGAACTTTGACAACCATGAAAGTGAGAACTCAGATAAAGTGCACCTAAGTGACTAGCAGCAGCAGGAGGAAGCTGGAGGGAGAAGCCTTGGGAGGTCTGGAGGGGTGTGACCTGAGAGGAACCACAAGCAGACACTCTCCAGGAGGCTCTAAGAGAGCAGGGCATGTGGGAGTCACCTCAGAATAGATCGGGATTGACTGGAATATGGGCAAACTTGTCAGAGATCTGATGATGGGTCAGGAGACCTGGGCCCGGAGATATCTGGAGAGATGAACCAAAGACACACAACCGGGAGCACCGCCACCAAGTCTCGCACATGGAGCATGAAGGAGTCAAAGATATTGTCAAGCCTCTGGCCAAAACAAGGAACTGAAGAAAGAAGTAGGTTGATGTCAGTGGGGGCTAACCCCTCTATCAACTCCATGGAAAGTGACCACGACGGTCACTTATTATCAAGTTCTGTATCAAATCAGAATGCAACTTCCCCAAAGAAACCACCCGAGTCCTGCAGGTCTGAACGTTTTATTAATAAAAAATTCAATTTCGAAATAATTACAGATTTGCATGCAGGTGTAAAGAACGATAGAGCCCGTGTACCTTTTACCCTGATTCCTCCATCTTGCGAACCGTAGCACCGTACACAGCCGCGGGAGACACTGACAGTAAGGACCCTGACTTTTCCACCAGCAAAGGGTCCCTTGAGTGACCCTTTATAGCCACGGCCACTCTCTCCCCCAACCTTTTGATGCTGACAGGAATTACGCAAGCCGCAGGGCGCCTACTCCGAGCAAACAACAGCGAGAGGCGCTGGGAGGCTGACGGCGGAGACTTCGGGGCAGAGCCTCCAAGCCCGCCGCGCGGGACACCACTGGCCGCACAGACACCGCCCGAGCACGTCCGCGCGCGTCGCCGGCCCCGCCCCTTCCGCCGCGCCGGGCCGGGCAGAGCCGGAAGTGGGCAGTGGCCCCGCGCCCCGGTCGCCCTGTCCGAGATGGCGGACCTCCACCGCCAGCTACAAGAGTATCTGGCGCAGGGGAAAGCGGCCGGGCCGGCGGCCGCGGAGCCACTGCTCGCCGCGGGGGAGGCGGAGGGGCCCGCGGCCGGGACCGGGCTTGCGGGGGCGTGGCTGGGCCGCGCGGGCCTGCGCTGGACGTGGGCGCGGAGCCCCGCGGAGCCGGCGGCGGCGGGCGCGGCGTGCGTGCCGAGGCTGACGCGCGGGCAGCGGCTGGCGGCGGGCGGCGGGTGCCTGCTGTTGGCGACGCTCTGCTTCGGCCTGGCCGCGCTCTACGCGCCCGTGCTGCTGCTGCGCGCGCGCAAGTTCGCGCTGCTCTGGTCGCTGGGCTCGGCGCTGGCGCTGGCGGGCGGCGCGCTGCTGCGGGGCGGCGCGGCGTGCGGGCGCCTGCTGCGCGGCGAGGAGGCGGCGTCGCGGCCCGCGCTGCTCTACGCGGCCGCGCTGGGCGCCACGCTGTACGCGGCGCTGAGTCTGCGCAGCACGCTGCTCACGGTGCTCGGCGCCTGCGCGCAGGTGGCCGCGCTGCTGGCCGCGCTCTTCGGCCTGCTGCCCTGGGGCGGCGGCGCCGCGCTGCGCCTCGCCCTCGGCCGCCTGGGCCGCGGCGCCGCCGTCGCCAAGGCGCTGCCCGTGTGAGAGCCCGCGTCGTCGGAAGGACGAGGAGCCAGCGCCGGCCGCCACCGTCGGAGAGCAGCCAGCCGAGCCAAGGACTGGGCCGGCCGGTTCCGAGGCCGCCCGCCGCGACGCGGCCCGCAGACGCCGGACTGAGCGCGGCGGAGGCCCTCCCCCGACTGCCGGCCGCTCGGTGGACTGTGAGCGCCTGCCGCTGCGTACGGACAGTTCCAGAAGCGCCTTGATTTCAGCGTTTTGTGCTGTGCTCGGCTCGGAAGACGAGAGTTCGTCCTTGAGTTGGTGACGGTGTGCTGCGGCGCGGCAGTTAGAGGTTGCCTTAGCGTTGTTTGGTCTGAGACTTGAGCTGAGAAAAAAGAACAGCTCTCCGTTGAACTAGCTGCTTTTGTGATTTTTCTCAGTTTTGTCTTTTATCTTCTTGTTATTCAGAAAATCCAGTGGTCGATGTTTAGTTACAGTAACTTTTGGTTTTATTTGGCTGTAGGTAAGACTTGGAAATTATTCTCTTCAGTATGAATCTAGAAGGATATCAGATTAGAGATTGAATTTAGGCATTTGATTTTTTAAAGTACTTATTTTAGTTAAAACGGTTAATCTCGGTTATTTTCTTCAAAGGAACTGTAAATATGGTGCTTTATAACATGAGAGAAAAATTAGTTCTTTATTAGACACGAAAGCAATGGACCAAAAGAAATTTTCTGCCCCCAAGAAAATGGTATCCAGTAAGGTGCTTGCAAAGGTAGTAGAGGTCTCTATGCAGAACTGGGCTCGGAATCCTGGCAGATGGGAAGATCATTCTGCATCTAGAATTGCCGTATTTGGTGGTGAACATAAATTTTCTATGAGTTCTAATTATCATTCCTAATTTTATGGTTTGCTTTTTAAACTGTATATTACGATTTTCAGGCAAATCTTAAGGTGCTTTAGATGCTTTTTCATATTTGCTATATTTCCTTCATTTTAGGTTCAGCGCTTTTACCCACCTTAATTTGCCAGAAAGTATGGGCCCAGTACTCTGATGAGTTCCAAAAAACTACGTATTTTGTCAGTAGCTATAAACCAGGAAGTAAAATATTTAGAATTTAAAAATTCTATGCCAAGGGGTTCTCATGCTTGGTTGCACATCAGAATTACTTGAAGAACCCCACTCAGCTCAATTCAGTCTGAATCCCTGGGAGGTAGGACCCAGGCATCAATATTTTTTTTAAAGCTCCCCATATGATTCCATGTCCAGCCAAGGTTGAGAACCACTTCTGTGCATTGGCTTGCACAATTTGAAAATAATTGTTTTCCAGAGCTGGATTCCAGTGTTGCCTTAATACAGTATGTCATGCAACTACAGATCACTGTTTCTTCTGCCAACCCCAAAACTTTGTGTTCCTAGGTCAGTGCCCTAAGTCCTGCCCCAAGAAATGACACTGAAGTGGCCAACATCCACACTCTAGGCTTAGTATTTGCTAAGAATGCTGCCTTGTTTCCCCGTCATTAAATAAAGTTACCTACCTCAAGAGGGTGCTTATGAGAGCAAATGCAGTATTTTCAGGGATTTATTTTTTTAATTGGAAAGACTTGTGCCATTGGTTACTCTTTCTAGTCTCCTAGCTAAATTTGTTCTAGTTCTAAATTTCTCTAGAATTTGCGTGGCTGAAAATTCTATAATGTTTAACACATTTTTATGTCGATGCTATTCTATTTCTTATGTAAAATTTTAAAACTTCTGCATCAGCTGGTTGGGGTGGCATGCACCTATAGTCCTAGTTACTGAGGAGGCTAAAGGTGGGGATCGCTTAGCCTGGAAGTTCTGGGCTGTAGTGCAGTGTGCTGACCTAAGTTTGGCATCAATATGGTAATCGAGCGCACCAGCAGGTTGCCTAAGGAGGGGTGAACCAGCCCAGGGTGGAAATGGAGCTGGTAAAAACTCCTGTGCTGATCATTAGTGGGTTCACACCTGTGAGTTGCCACTGTACTCCAGCCTGGACAACATAGCCAGACCCCCATCTCTTAAAAAAAAATGCTCCCAATGTTTTCTGAAGAATTCAAACAGTTTGAAAATTTTTATAAAATTCAAAGCATATCTAGTATTTTGACAGTTATGTTTTAAAATGTTATATATATCCTGAGTATTTAATAAATGCATAATATAGAGACTTCTGTCTTCTCTAAATGAACTTACAAAATGTAATCTGGTTATATGCTTACTGAGGTACTGTGTTATTTTAAAGTTAAAGCCTAGGCCAGGCGAGGTGTGGCTGACGCCTGTAATCCTAGCACTCTGGGAGGCTGAGGTGGGAGGATCGCTCAAGGTCAGGAGTTCACCAGCCTGAGCAAGAGTGAGACCCTGTCTCTACTAAAAATACAAAGAAATTAGCTGGACAACTAAAAACATAAAGAAAAAATTAGCTGGGCATGGTGGCACATGCCTATAGTGCCAGCTACTCCAGAGGCTGAGGCAGTAGGATTGCTTTGAGCCCAGGAGTTTGAGGTTGCTGTGAGCTAGGCTGACGCCACGGCACTCTAGCCCCGGCAACAGAGTGAGACTCTGTCTCAAAAATAAATAAATAATAAAGTTAAAGCCTAAAGTGTTAATAAAATTCTTTCCACCTGAATCTCACAGAAAAAGGAGCCTAACTTTGATATGGGTTTGGTCTCTGGATCCCTTTTTAGCTTCTTGGAACATGATTATAGTTTCTCTCTTTTTAAGTTATACCAGTGGAGGGTAAGGAAAGAATATCCACAAACCTAAAACAATCTTGAGCCTCCTAGTAGCATGTTTATGGTTTGGTGTTGATAAAATGTTTTTAATTTCAAAGTAAAAAAAAGTTACTCGGAGTCTCTAGGTAAGTGTGTGTGGTCAGCACTTTCTCACTTGACAAAAACAACTTTTTACCATTTTTTTACATTCATAGAGAACCAGATAGGAGATTTTTATATACTATCAAACTGTCAGTATCCCTTTTCCAAACAACTATTGAGACTTCCAGTACCACTAAGTATGTCACGTAAACTTGATTCTGATGCCAAACTAAAGCTGGCAGTGTAATGAAATGTTAGGGTGGCCATAGGAATGTCCTTTTAATAATAAAAGTTTTCTTATATTCGTATACAAAGTTATCATGGCATATCTCAAACTGAATTTTTGGCTTCCAATCCAAACTGAACTAAATGTTACATTTATTTAAAACAAGAATTTGCCATGAACAAGATCTTTCTGGCTTACTATGAGAACTATCCTCTGCTGTGAACAGTGGTATTACCACATAGCTATTATAGAAGGAGAAGAGATTAAGTTTTGTAAAACTTTTAGGAGAGATTTTGGTCCAAACCTTTTCAACTTAATGTGTGAAATGATTTAGAATTATCAGAAGGGTGTGTGTAGTTAGCCTGGGTTACGTCAAGTTCCTCTCCTCACAAAACAAGACAATGCAAATCGATAGTGTGATTATTTAGGAGATGCAACGAAAGGAGAGCCCCTAGTTGTACAGCCAGAAGTTTTAAGTTTTTCTTCAGGGTATAATCTTCCATCTGCTACAGCATGACTGACTAAGGCTTTGAACCTACAGTTCAAACTACATTAGAGTAGTTTTGAAGTATTCCTCACTATAATAAAAATAGTATGACGGGATGGCTTGATGAGAATTAGATGAAAAACACAAGTTCACAGGTGAAATTATTTAGATGACCTAGGCGTTCACATCAAGTATGTACAAATACCAGGAATGATTGTATACCCTTCAGCAGATCAGATGCAATGGAAACCAAGGGTTTCCTTAAGGCAAGCACTCCACAACTGGTTGTTTTCTGTTAATTCTTGCTTAAATCACATTCTGTATTCATACAAAAACAACTTAATGTTTTTTCTCTGACAAACTGTACATATAGAAACAAATTTCGAATTGGACATGAACTTAAATTTGTGGAGGTGCTCCATGTCTCATGACACTAAAAAAAAAAAAAAAAAAAAAGATTCCAGCTTTTATCTTCACAAAACAACATGGGATTTAGAGCACTGAGGGTGGACAGGACACAAGGCCAGCTACTCTGGCTAACCGGCAGCAGTCTCTTCACCTTGAAGACCTCATTAGGGGTTCCTGGGAGTCAGCTGCTCCAGAAAGGAGTTCAGGGCCACAGCGGTGCAGACTTCCTTTTGTTGCGCTTGGTTAAGTCCACAAGAAGTTCTTAAATACTGTCCAGAGCAGCCTCAGTGTGCTCAGCCCCAACTTCTACCGACCCCTTCCACCCCCTCTTGACGCACCTCGCCTTGGTGGGCCAGAGTTCATATTACTCCCTCTACCCCAGTTACTGCCACTCCGGCCCCCTCGAGAAGGGGTGCCACTGCCTGGGGGGCCCCCGAAAGGTTCATCTCTGTGGTATCCATCGTGGTGATCTCCATCCAAGGAGCTGGAACGTCCCGATTTTGGCACTCTCTGGGAAGGTCCTGGGCCCCCCCGGCCTGAAACAAAACAGATTTCACTTATGACTTTTTGTATTAGCAATTGTTTGCCAATAATTCCTAGTATAAACTTTTACTATCTGATGACAGCAAACCACTTCTGGAATGTTCTGGGAAGACTGGCAATGGCATTCCGAACACTCAAAGGTGTACCTCTGCCCCTTTCTAACCACCACCTCGTGGCCATGGTCCTCAGCATCAAGAAGTCCATGTTCCCCAGGGCTGTGTGACAGATGGCAGGAAGCCAAGAGGTAAGCATGGAGCACTTTCAGGGAGACCTGCACCACACTGGGCTGTGTCCCCAGACCATAGGAAGGTGTATCTTCACCCTCCTATGCCAACAGGGTATTCTGAGGGAAGGTTTGAAAAGCACTGACTTGACTTTCAAGTGTGCTGTTAATGACAAGTGCTCCAACTAGGGTAAGTGTTTACTGTGATTGTTCTGTGCCATGTGGCACTTTTGGCTTCCTTTTACAAAGTTAGTGAAATAAAATACTTCTCAAAAAATAAAGGCACAAAACCCCCCACAAAACACTGGCTTTCAGATTACTTCTCCCAGGGACAGCGTAACTTGTTTCAGACTCGCACATACAAATGTGCGTTAAAATTAAGGTATTATTAAAATTCATTCTTTTAAAATTTTCTCATGAAATAGATAGGATTTGGTCCTATCTCCCATACGCGCTCTCAGAAGACTTATCAACTTTATTTTGTCTGAAGTTTTTGAATGCAGTTTAAATCTAGCACACGTGAGTTAGCCAAAGGAACAATCTCGGCTTCTTTTCTTACAGAGCGCCACTTAGGCCCTCCTGAGGGTGGCTGGGCAGAGAAGTCAGCTACTGCACATCACTTCCACACTAGCCACAGGCCTTGGCCAGGAGACCTACCGTGTGTCCTGAGTGCCCTTGAAAGTCATCCACAATTACAGCACACCAACTAGTAATAAAATGTGTTTTGGACTATTAAACTGCCACAGTTGGAGAATGAAATTATTTTGCTACCTGGGGATTTGGTAACGTAAAGATTAAATAATCTCTTTATTAGCATGTTTTTTTTTCCTTTAAATTATTCAAGAAAATTCTTTATAATAAATCTTTAATCAGTATAAATTATACCCCTAAGCCAACTTGAACCATTTTCTTTGGACCTGGAATGCAAAACTGCTGAAAGTTCATCTAGAAATTGGCAAGAACTTTGCATTTTTCTTTCCCATTTGAATTCTGTGTCTAAAGTATAAGATTCCTGGTTGGAATCTCAGCACTGTAAGCACTATTCCAAAACTAATTAAAGAGAGCACTTATAAAAGAAAAAAAAATGTGTTTGGGGGCAGGGAGATACCTGAGGTAATTTCTGAGGGTTTTGCTCTGAGAAAAATCAAACTATCAAGAACAAAGGGCAGAGCTTCGTAATGGAAGGACTGTAAACAACGCAGGTCCACTTGGGGAGCAGAGCACAAGCTGGGGCACCCGGGCAGTAGTCTCTCCAGCAGCCGCCAAGCCACACCACATCTGTGAGCAGGGCTGTAGTTAGCTGCGGTGGCTACTACTCCAGGCTAAAAGTGCTGTCTATGGAATCAAGTTGTAGGGGTAAGCTACTCCCTGGAAACACCCCTGCAGACCATGTTCCCCAGTCTTTGTGACTTTGGGCACAAGCAGTTTCCTCTGGACTCAGGCTAAAAAAAACACCGCAGAGCCAAGGAGAGGACAGCTCTTCCCCTCCCACCAAGGACACCCTCGAAGGTGCTGAGCAGCCATCAGTGTAGGGCACATTGCCAATTAGAGGAGGGGTCTCCAGAAAGCAAGCCCAGCAGAAAGCGTGCTGGGTCACGCTGGCAGAGGGCTGGAGTGGAACCTTGAATGGGTAGGGATTCCTAGAGCAACTGGGGTCTCAGGTGCAGGGCTGAGCTTGCAGTCATGGGTGACAGCTCCAACCAGCACTCGCACATTTGGGAGCATGTAGCTCTGCATAGCTTAGGCCGGAGGACATGTGCTACAGGCACAGGTGAGGCCTGGTGCTGTAACCACTGGCCTCTTACCTTTGCCTCCGCGGTCCTCAGAAGGGCCCCCTGGGGCGTCCATTTCTCTGTGCTCGGAAGTACCTGGCCCATCATGCCAAGGGCGCTTTCGAGGTGGTAGGGATGCCATGTCCATGCCTTGCAGAGAAGAGGAGCGCTCTCTGCTTGCAGGGGAATGACCGTCGTGAGGGGGATGATCAGGGCGGGAAGCATCACGGAAATGTTCATGACCTGGCCCTGAAATAAGCAGCAGAGTCTCCTCACAGTAAAGGACAGCGTGACCAAAAGCAGAGGGAAGCCTGAGCAAGAGCGAGACCCCGTCTCTACTAAAAATAGAAAGAAATTAGCTGGACAACTAAAAATTTATAGAAAAAATTAGCCGGGCGTGGTGGCGCATGCCTGTAGTCCCAGCTACTTGGGAGGCTGAAGCAGGAGGATCGCTTGAGTCCAGGAGTCTGAGGTGCCTGTGAGCTAGGCTGACGCCATGGCACTCTAGCCCGGGCAACACAGTGAGACTCTGTCTCAAAAAAAAAAAAAAAAAGCAGAGGGAAAGGATACTGCTGAGAACATGGAGCAACTCGAGAACCATTCGTGCAAGAAAGTACCCAGAGGCCAGGTGTCAGTCACCGTGAACATGAGAGAGGCCACGATTAGAAACCAATGTACCTCCTAAAGAGGAGGCAGGTAGGGTCCAGAGACGTGGTTCTGAGATGTTTTAGCATGAGGACATTTTTACATTCTTAAAAATTATTGAGGACCCCAAAGAGATTTCATTGATGAGAGTTATATCTACTAATATTTACCATATTAGCAATTAAGACAGAAAATTTTAATTCATTTAACTTTATTTTTCAAAACCAAAAAATATTTAGTAAAAGAAGTAGTATTGTTTTATATTTAGATAAATCCCTTTAATGTCTGACTTAATAGAAGAAAGCTGGATTCTTCCATCTGCTTCTGCATTCAATCTACTGACAGAATGCTGTAGCTCCCTCGTGGACCCCTGGGTGGGCCTGCAGACCCTACTTTTCAAGCTGCTGGTCTAGAGCCACCACGAGCCACCCAACGAGCAGTTCCCTTTCCTTACCTGGCTCTCTGTTTCCGTCCCAGGAGTCTGGCTTCCGTCCTTCAAAGCGAGGGAACTCATCAGGAGTGGGGAGTAAACCCTTCCTTCCTCCTACGCAATGAAGCAAACAACAGTGCACTCAGACTGTTTCACCTGCGTCACAGCCACCTAACTCTGCCAGCCTTGTCCTTCCAGATCAGGTGTCTTGAGCACGCGCTCACCTCGTGGGGTACCCCGACCTCGACCTCTGAGATCTCGCCCTCGGGCCGCTTCATCAGAAGCATCAAAATTCTCCTCTGGACCAAAGTCTTCAGGACCAGGAAAACCATCCCTTCCCCTGGGGGGAGCACGGCCTTCATGTCTCGGGGGAGCACCTCTTCTGAAGCTGTAAAGGAAAGACAGCAGAATGTCCATCTCATGGAATATCTTACTGCTCGAAGTTCATGTTTCAAAGAAGCATAATGATATGAGAAAATAAGATACAATGTTAATTGGTTGGAAAACAAAAATATATATTTTTTTAAATTTTATTATTTTTTAGAAACAGGGTCTCACTCTGTTGTCCAGGCTGGAGTGCAGTGGTGTCATCATAGCTCACTGCAGCCTCAAACTCCTGGGCTCAGGTGATGCTCCTGCCTCAGCCTCCCAAAGTGCTGGGATTATAAATGTGAACCACTGCACCCAGCCAAACTCCCCCCCACCCATAAATATATATATGTCTTTTCACGATCTTTTGTGAATCTGGAAAACTATTTTTTAAAGTATACATTGTACAATCCTAATATTAGAGGCAAAAACAGACAGGAAGGAAATATACCAGAATGTGAGGTTACCTTAAGTTTCTTTTAGGAATAACAATAGTGGTGAACATTTTTTAAGTGCTTAAATCATAACAAGTGCGGTACATGTATTATTTCATTTCATTTCATTCTCCCAACCCCAATATGAAACTGGTACTGTTATTAACTCTATCAGTGAGTACACTGAGGCCAAGATTGCTGGTGTCATGTATTTAAGGACACACGGTAAGTGCCAGTTGTGATTTGAACCCAGCCCAGCCTCTATATCACTGCCTCCCAAATACTTGCCATCATCTACATTTTTATGATGAACAACTTATTACATATATAATCAGAAAACTGGGGGTACAGATTATGCCTTCCAATTATACTAGACTTGTCAGGGGGGAGGTATCTGCTCTGCCATTTGCCCCAGCCCACAGCCCCCACTCAGGGACATGCTTAAGTGGCCAGGAGCTGACTGAGCTCCCCAGCAGACTGGCAGACAACTTCCCTTCTCTTTTCAGGAATTTTGGAACTGGGAGACTAAGTTGGCTGAGAGTCTTGCTGAAGCAGAGAGGTTACCAGGAAGCCTGCAGGGAAGAAAAGAAGGTGGCCTGCAAGCAGAAAAAGGTGCAAAAGCACACGGAGAGAGGCCACAACACCGGAGGGAGGGTGAGCTGGGGGCAGCCGGACCGGTCTGCATGGGTCAGTCTGCTTGCGGCCTCCTCCCAGGGCATTCCCCTTCAGTTGTCTCCCACTCCAATCTTCTACTTTGAAGATTTTCAAACTCAGAGTAAAGTTGAAACAGTATAATGAATACCCACAGATCCCTCACCTACATTAATCAGTTCTTAACGTTTCTGCCACTTGTGCTTTATCTGCTGTTTATTTACAAATGCATTTTCTAAACCATTTGAAAATCAGCTGCTGACAATGTGATGCTTCACTCTGAAATATTTCAGTATGTTTCTTCTAAGAACAAGGACTTTCTCCTAAATAACCACAATATCATTACCACTCTCAATAATATGTGATATTAACAGATTGCCCAATTCAAATTTCCCAAATTGTCCCTAAAATGTCCTTTACAGTTGATTGTTTTTAAATATAAAATTCAATCATGATTATATGTTGTTACTCAGTGGTCATGTCTCTTTGGTCTCCTTTAATCTAGAATAGTCCCCTCCTGTATTTTTGTCTTTCATAACCTTGACATTTTTGGCAAGAACGGCTCAGACTTCCTCATGACGCCGGCGTGTCTCAGTTGATGGTGTAAGGGTGCTGTGGCAACCAGGCTCTGCTGCTACAAAGGCACATTTTCTCCTCTGACATTAAAAGCAATCTGTGGGGTGATTTTGTGGCACTGTGAGAACATCCTTTTTGCCAGGTGGTTTTAGCATCCATAGATGATCCTTGCCTGTATCAGCCACTACACTGATTGCTCACAAAAGAGGTGGTTTTCTAATTGTGTCACTCTTCCTACAGGTATTACATGGTGTTCTGCTATAAAAAAAAGAGTTTTCTCTTTGCCACTCCACCACTCCAGCTATCTTTATAACACCCTTCTTGGTCCTGCGGTAACTTGACCAAATCACACTTCCTGCAAGCAAAGAGGGTGTGCCCAGGACACTGGCGGAAATAACAAGCTATGTAAGGGTGGAGCTGGCCACGAGGAGATGGAGATGGGGAGCCAGGAAGAGGCTGAGCGGGGAACACTGTTCCCCTGAAACATAGCAGGATTCTTCTTTTGTGCGGGTATCTACTACAGAACTGCCTTAGTTACAAAGGGATACAGAGACTCTAATCTGCACTAATTAGAAAACACCTCCTGTTACAGACAACATTCTTATGTTGAAGCCCTAAACCCCAGTGTGATGGTACTAGGTCCTAGGACATGGTCCTAGGAGATGGGACCTTTAGGAGGAAAGAAGGGTTGGATGAGGTCATGAGGGTAAAGCCTGATGGTGGGATTAGGGCCCCTATAAAAACAGATACCAGAGAGAGCTTATGCTCTTGCCCATGTGAGGACACGGTGAGAAGGTAGTTATTTGCAAGCCGGGAAGAGAATCCTCACCAGAAACTGATCCTGCTATACCTGATCTAGGACTTCCAGCCTCCAGAACTGTGAGAAAATAAATTCCTGTTGTTTTAAGCCACCTAGTCTGTGGTATGCTGGTATGGTAGCCTGAGCTAAGACTCCTGCTACTGGACTGACCCCTCTCAAACACACCTCCCCACTGAACAGATTCATTAATTCAACCCCCAGTCCCTGAGTGCCTTCAATGTGCTGCCACTGCTGCTCTGGGTCCTGAGGGTATATACAGCGGTGAACAAACCAAGCCCCTGTCCTCGGAAAGGAGACACGCTTACAGGAGATATGGCAATAAAGATTGCCGATACACACAATCTGGGCGTGTGTTCCACGGGGGCAGAGTGAGCACCGAGTCCCAGGCATAGGAGTGTGTGTGGCACGTCTGAAGAACAGCAAAGCTGTGACTGCAGATGAGCCTAGGCTGTGGGTCCGTCACTGACAGATGAAACACAACATAAATCGAGACCGAGTAAAATGTAAAATGTTGTACAAGATGCAGAGATTCAAGAAATCAATGAAAGTTATGTTGATGTCAAGCTTCTGTAAGGCATAAAAAGCCACTTCAGTGAGAATGCTTGGATATCATTAAGAGAGGCCTCTAGGAACACTGGGAGCCCTTAAATGTTTTTCATAAGCCCGCCCTAACAGCAGCTCTCCACGGCCCCTGCTATGTCACCCTTCCTGGACTGCCGCGGGCCAGGCTCTTCTCGCCACCCCGAGGGTAGGCATGGCCAGTCCTAGCTCAACTGCCCACTGCCAACAGTGTGAGAAAGGAGACTGAGAGGCACAGAGGGGTGGCCGGGGCAGTCAGCAACTGCAGTGCAGGCAGGGGTGCTGCATAGCAAGGGCCTGAGGCCCAGCTCCGACACTGACCACTCTGATTCTCGGGCTGACCCCTCATCTGTAAGACGTGGAGGTGGCAGTTGCATCTATCTCACAAATTCCTTACATAAAATTCCTTAAATTAAAATATTCCTTAAAGTAAAACTCCTTAAATTAAATGAGGTAACAATATTTGGCACAGAGTTATAATATTCAGTTATCACCATCATTGATAGTATTTTGAGTCTCATTTAAGATTTTACTAAATCCTGTTTTTATCCTCCACATCTATTCCTTTTATGTCTCAAGCAGGCTGAAAGTTCAAGCCTGATCTAAGTTTAACAGGAAGATTATTTTCCAGTTTGGTTTGACTTATTAAGATCTTCAGGCAATTACACGAAAACTGCATCTATTTCACAATCCCTTTATTTCCAATCTAGGTGTCTGTCTCATATTTCACCATTCTAATCAGTTCTAATCTCATAGTATACTGATGCTCCCATCTCTTTAAAAGGACCAAAAAATAAACAAAGACTTCTAAACTGTAAAGATTTTTTAAAGACCCACATAAAGGTTACAAAGCATAATTTCTTTTTTAAAGTCTAAATGAGAAATCTACAGAATATAGGGCGAGCCATCAATGTAGCACTCTCTTCCCAAGTAAAGGACAGAGACCTTTGTTGAGAGAACAGATTAAAAGCTCCAGGGAAGATGGAATGGACCCCCAAAGTATCTGTCCCACCTTTCTTCTCTGCGCCCTCGAAAACGTGGGTCCTCAGGATCCCGGGGGAACCGTTCGTCTCCGGGTCTGCGGCCTTCCCACGCCCCTGGAGGGCCTCGGGCTGCACCCCGGCCATCCCCCTCGCTGAATTCCCTGTGGTCAGGAGGAAACGGAGGCCCGGGGCCCCCTCGCCTCCACTTCTCCTCTTGTGGTAAAGGTCCTCCTCGCCCCTCAAATTCACGTAACCGGTGGCCAAAGCGCTTGTCAGGGTGGAAGTCGTCTGGTCTGCTGAAGTCATCAGGGAAGTCGGGGTGAGGGCCACGCCTATCAGGGGGACCCCTGCAGTCCTGGCCACCCCGGAAAGGCCCCCTCTCAGGCCCATGCTCAGGGCCGCCGCTCTGCTCATGCCGCCTCTCTGACATCGGGCCCATGTGATGGTTTGGAGGGCCGCGGGAATCACCTAAAGGAAACAAAGCTGACTTTTACCAAGTCTTCCAGGAAACCTGCCAACAGGTCTGACCTGCAGCATCGCCACGTTTCAGAATGCATTCTTTTATTTAGAATGTTTTTCCCTCCTTGGTTCTCAACATACTTAGGAGACAAATGTCCCTGAGGCATCATATAATGAAAAGAACATGGGCTTTGAGGTACAGATTTGAACTTCATTGCTCATTAGTTAAAGTAACTTGCCCTAGGGGAAATTACTAATCTCAATGAGATCAGCAATGTCTGTCCACTTCCTAGGATGTATATTCTAGAAAACATGAGTGATTCCTGAGCATAAGAATGAGCTTCCCTTCCCGGCCCTAATTCTTTCAGTGATTTCGTTAGGGCCACCTGCTATATACCCAAGGACACAATAGAGAAAATGAATGCTGCAGGCCAGGAAGTGCACCCAAAATTCACCTCTGTACTTGTGAGGGCAGGAAGGCCCATCAACAGGGCGCCACCCATGAGATCCCTCATTTAACCCGCAGCTCATTTAACTTGATTTCTTAACTCATGCTTAGAATCTCAACAAATTCCTCTGCAAGTGTGAGGAACCATGAGCCCCTCTAAAAACTGCCTGGTGACCAAGCGGCCCCGCTGTACTTCAGTTTCAGGGTTTATACACACACCTTTGCTGCCCTTTCTATGAATGATGTCTCTTATACACAACATTATCATCATTCTTTGCAGACAGTGTTTGGAATCCCACTGAAGCTTTTATAAAAATATTTGAATATATGAGATTACATTCAAAGTACTGAATAAAAATGGAAGAGGCCAATTAAATCTGTGATGCCTAACTTAGTTCACCTCCTGAATTTAAAGGGGTTGTTTTCCCAGCCATGGAACTATCGCAGCTATTGTAAATGTACATATATTTTCTGTCAACACAGTTTGAATCAAACAATTTTAAAAGTAGGTAGCAAAGGGACATTCTTTTAAGACAGAGTCTCACTCTGTCACCCAGGCTAGAGTACAGTGGTGTCATCATAGCTTATTGCAACCTCAAACTCCTGGGCTCAAGCAATCCTCTTGCCTCAGCCTCCTGAGTAGCTGGGACTACAAGAACACATCCCTACACCCAGCTAATTTTTTATTTTTTGTAGAGATGATGTCTCACTCTTGCTCAGGCTTGTCTCGAACTGGCCTGAGCCACCGCACCCAGCCAAACAGGCACACTCTTAATTCTTAAACAAAACAAGTTTTTTTTGTTTCTTTTTTTTGAGACAGAGTCTCACTCTGTGCCCAGGCTAGAGTGCCATGGCGTCAGCCTAGCTCACAGCAACCTCAGACTCCTGGGCTCAAGTGATCCTCCTGCCTCAGCCTCCCGAGTAGCTGGGACTACAGACATGTGCCACCATGCCCAGCTTTTTTCTATATATTTTTAGTCAACCGACTTCATTTCCTTCTATTTTTAGTAGAGACAGGGTCTCGTGCTTGCTCAGGCTGGCAAAACAAATTTGAAAAATGAAATTCTTCCACTGGCCCAACTCATGCCTTTTATTGCTTTCCCCTGGCAATACAGACGGATCCCCTCCTGGTTCCCAGCCAGCCATGATTCTCCCCTCCCAGTGACCCTCCCCATTCATTTTTGTTCACTTCTCTTGGCCATTTCAACGTCTCCTCACCATTCAACATGTATAACAAGTTTGGAAGTCTCAATATAAAAATGCACCATCAGAAGGAGTCTCCCTCCTCCTTAGCTGTCTGTCCCTCTGCCCCCTCTACCAGTCCTCTCCCCTCGTTCTGGCAGTTTGCAAAGCCCCTAACTCCACTCCTTCTGGTAAACAGGCTCCCTCACTCACTCAGTTCTCAGTAGTTCCTGCTGCTAATGGCTTCTTCCCTGATTTGATGTTGCTTGAACTTAGCGTAACCTCGGACATGGCAAGCCTTTGATCCGAGGAAGCTGAACACATTCCATTTGGACTTACCTATGAACATTAATCCTCCCATTACCTCTATCTGTTTAAAAGTGCCCTGCTCTTCCAAGAAAAGAAACCCACCACTACAAATTAGAAGGGATGTGGCCACCGGTGATGGGGCGGCTGTGGTGGTTAATCCAGTGGGGGATGGCAGGGCCACTTTCTCGGCTCTCCCTTCTCCCTTTGGTCCCTGGGAGGAGAAAGAGAGGAGGAAGAGGGAGAAGGGGAGGGGGTGAAGAGAAACGGGGAAGAGCAAAGATGAGAGGGAAGGAGGTGGAAACAGACACAGGGCAGGAAGAGGGAGAGAGGCAGCTCTCAGTTTGCTGATGGCAGTACCTTGGGGGTAAAGACTCCTTTTCTTAGGGTCCCCAAATGTCAGGGTTGGCTCTCTTGGGCCTTTCTTTCTCTATTTCCCTGTGGGTCACCTCCCTTCTGTATATACTCTGCTACCACTTCCATATAATTGGAAGGAAATAAACACTCTCTAGTTCCTTTATCTCTCCCTTTCCTACCACTAATATCACACATAAATTCAAGACTGAGCTTTAAATTCCCAAAGTTCTAGGGCTGTAAATGCTGACAAAGACTTTTCTTAATCTGATAAAATGGGGGCAAGAATCCTAACATGAACCACACACACAGAGCTGTGGGCTTAGCCAATCAAAATAAAAGAGTAAAGTTCTGTGAAGGGCAATCTCTGCAGTACTCCTGATTGTCTGAATTGTGGTTTCTCCTCCCCACAAAAGCGTGAGTTGTATGTGACACTCCTCACTCCCCTGCAGCCACACTCCCAAAGAGTTCTCTTGCCCACTGTGCTCCTGCTCCAACCTGGAAGTGGAGGGGCGAGCCCCACCCATCAGCTAATGAGGGATCATGACCCATGGTGCCCTGCATGCTCTCCTTCAACTCCTGGGATTCACTCTTAACTTCCAAATAGCCCCACATCTAAATGCCAACAATTCTCATCTCTTTGTTTTTCATAATATCAACAACCTGAGGAACCACACATCAGTACATTGCTTTCTTTTATTCAAATGGTGCAGGACAATGTAACCAGCTAAAGAATTCAACATATGACACAATTTGGGAGGACAAGGGAATATTGATAAAAATACTATCAAGAAATTTAAGCAGAAGCAATTCAAGTCTTTGGGATGATAAAAACATGCGCTCACATTCAATGAGCATGGGAACCACCTGCATGGCCAACTCATGGACAAGCACAGGCACTACTGCCAGGGCCTGGCCAGTGGCTTCACTGCCAGCCTCTGAGAGTGAGGAGCTTAATTCCCCTGGCTGGCATTGTTGCCTAACTAAACAGATCTATGAAAACAACATAAAGCAAAGCTCTTACCTGAAGTGACTATGCCCTTATTTTGCCCAGAGGTTCAAATGATCATTCTATCAATTACTTACCAACAAAACTCCTTAATGTAAAATGTACACATAGGTGGTAGAATACAATCTCTTATTCAGCAGAGCAGATGTTTACCTTTGTTAGGGCCAGGTCCTTGTCCAGGGTTCAGAGGGGGGATGCGACCTTGTGCTCCCTGTTGCCCTAGGCCTGGTATCAGGGGTGGGGGGCCTGTGCTCTGTCCTTCCTGAAAAGATGTTTTTAAAGCAGTGGTGTGAAATCAAAGGCTTGTGCTTCATGAATAGCAATATTGAATTCTAATGTGATAAGATAAAAATACTGGGTTGCCCCAGAGTCTGCAACAGTAAATATTTAGCTAGTGATCGTAGAGCAAAATTGTCCTTAAATCAGGGGAAAGGAGGTACTTCTCTTACTAATTATTAATTTTAAAAATTTGGTAAAGTCTCAGGTTATAAAATCAATATACACAAATCAGAGGCATTCAAAAACAGTCAAGCCGAAACTGACATCAAAAATGCAATACCTTTTATGATAGCCCCCCCAAAAATTAAATATCTAAGAATAAATTTAACAAAAGATACGAAAGACTTATACAAGGAGAATTACGAAACACTATAAAAAAGAAATTGTAGAAGATGTAAAAAGATGGAAAAGTCTATCTTGTTCATGGATTGGTAGAATCAATATTGTTAAAATGTCTATATTACCTAAAGTGATCTACAGAATAAATGAAATCCCCATCAAAATACCATCATCATTCTTTACAGACCTAGAAAAAATAATTCTTCACTTTGTATGGAATCAGAAAAGACCTCATATAGCCAAAGCAATCTTAAGCAAAAAGAACAAACTGGGAGGCATCAGTCTTCCAGACTTCAAGTTGTACTATAAAGCAATAATAATCAAAATAGCCTGGTAATGGCACAAGAACAGAGGCATTGATCTTTGGAACAGGACTGAGAGTCCAGAGATGAAACGATATGGTAACCCAATCTTTGATAAACCAGACAAAAATATACATTGGGGAAAAGAATCTCTTTTCAATAAATGGTGCTGGGAAAATTAGATAGCTACATGCAGAAAAATGAAACTGGATCCCTACCTCTCAGCTCTCACAAAAATACACTCAAGATGGTTAACAGACCTAAACCTAAGGCAGGAAACCTTAAGAATCCTAGAAAAGGATGTTGGGAAGACCCTTTCAGACATCGGTCTAGGCAAAGAATTCTTTAAGAAGACCCCCAAAGCAATCAATGCAGCAACAAAAATAAACAAATGGGATCTGATCAAATTAAAAAGCTTCTGCACAGCCAAAGAAACCATTACTAGAGCAAATAGACAACCTACAGAATGGGAGAAAACATTTGCTCTCTACACCTCCGACAAAGGTCTGATAACAAGAATCTACCTAGAACTCAAAAGAATTAACAAGAAAAAAATCAAACAACCCCATTTATAAATGGGCAAAGGAGATGAACAGAAACTTTTCCAAAGAAGACAGAACAATGGCCAGCAAACACATAAAAAAATGTTCAACATCTCTAACCATTAGAGAAATGCAAATCAAAGCCACAATGAGATACCACCTAACCCCAGTGAGACTGGCCTCTATCAAAAAATCCCAAAACAACAAATGCTGGCAAGGATGTGGAGAGACAGGAACACTCTTACACTGCTGGTGGGACTGCAAATTAGTGCAACCTCTGTGGAAAAGAATTTGGAGATTCCTCAAAGAGCAAAAATTAAAATTACCATTCGATCCAGCAATAGCATTATTAGGCATCTATCCAAAAGAGCATAAGACATTCTGTTATAAAGACATCTGCACCCAAATGTTTATGGCAGCACAATTCACTATTGCTAGGTCATGGAAACAACCCAAGTGCCCGTCAAT
>CAUYRT010031654.1:0-52063 GCA_963574885.1 Lepilemur ruficaudatus
TCAAACAACCCTATCAAAGAGTGGGCAAAGGACATGAACAGAAAATTTTCAAAAGAAGATAGACTAATGGCCAATAAACTTATGAAAAAATGCTCAACATCTCTAATCATCAGGGAAACGCAAATCAAAACCACAATGAGATATCACTTATCTCTAGTTAGAATGGCCTTTATCAAAAAGTTCCAAAACAATAAATGTTGGCGTGGTTGTGGAGAGATAGGAACACTCATACACTGCTGGTGGGACTGCAAACTATTGCAACCTCTGTGGAAAGCAATATCAAGATACCTCAAAGAGATACAAGTAGAACTACCATTTGATCCAGCAATCCCATTACTGGGCATCTACCCAAAGGAACAAAAGACATTCTATAATAAAGACATCTGCACTAGAATGTTTATAGCAGCACAATTCACAATTGCAAAGATGTTGAAAGAACCCAAATGCCCATCAATACATGAGTGGATTAATAAAATGTGGTATATGTATACCATGGAGTTCCACTCAGCCACAAAAAACAATGGTGATCTAGCACTTCTTGTATTATCCTGGATAGAGCTGGAGCCCATTCTACTAAGTGAAGTATCACAAGAATGGAAAAACAAGCACCACATGTACTCACCATCAATTTGGTATTAATTGAACTTAACTGATCAACACTTACGTGCACATATAGTAGTAACATTCATCGGGTATGGGGCACATGGGAGGGGCCAGGAGGGGATGGGTCTATTCACACCTAATGGGTGCAGTGTGCACCATCTGGGGGATGGACATGCTTGAAGCTCTGACTTGGGTAGGGCAAAGGCAATATATGTAACCTAAACATTTGTACCCCTGCAATATGCTGAATAATAGAAGATTTGCTAAAAAAAATCCCAATACAAAAACGTCCTAAAGTTATATAACTAATTATAATATCCTTTTGTAATCTTCTGTGAGTCAGAAGAAATGACTTGTTTTATATAGCTGAAAACTGCATTCTTTAAGCAAAATAGAAAAATAGATAATAATATTCACATGTACCAGCTATAAAATTAAACCTATTTTATTAACTTTATATGGACAAAAATATTTATGAAAAGTTTATTTTGAGGTCCTGTTCTAAGTACAGAAGATATGAAAGTAAATAAAATAAGTCCATGCCCTCAGGGAGCTTATTTAGCAAGTTAAACTAAGCAAACACAACTAGTCAGACTATAATCTATTACATACTAAAATACATGATCTGAGATATTGCCAGATGGAGAAGGTTCAGGGAAGGGAAGCAAAGCAAATACTTATTTAGCAAACTCCAAGTCCTAGGGAATACCATAAATAATGTGAGTGTATGGGTGTACATGCATGTTTTGGGAGAGAATATAAGAGGGGGAGTAGGAATGATGAGAAATAAAGATGGAATGGTTGGTTAGGCCAGATCATAAAAGATGTATTATACAATGCTAAGGAATTAAGTCTATTCTGTAGAAAATGCAGTCACAAAAAGCTAAAGCATGGTAGGAGCTGATTTGCCTTTTGGACTGATGCTATGAAAAGTTCCAAACAGACATGTTAACACAATGGATTACACTAATCCCTAAATATTATGGCTCAATCCAAATTTCTTAATTCTAAATGAGAAATACAATGATCTAGAAATAAGTCTAATTACATTAAACAGTTTGATTTGCACGATTTACCATAAAGTAGTAGCAACAAAAGAACTAAACTGAAGGTAGTTTCTCAGCATGGATACAAATAAAGGAATAGGGGAAATTATCTATACCAAACAAGCAATGATCTGTTAATTCCACTAAATGAACTGAAGCATTAAAAAAAATCTTGCCACAGAATACACTTATTTTCATATTCAGAAATACTAACTTGTTCAGATTAAACCAATAAAGGTAAATAAAAGCCAGACTATGTAACAACAATCTGCCCACCTACTGTGGGGAATGTGGTTAAATGGGAAAGAATAGGGAAATATAATCCATGAAATATTCAAGGCAAAAATATTTTGGTTATTACAACAACCACAATTTGAGAACTATAAACATTAAATGTAAATTAGTGGTAAATCCTGTGGTGTTCTTAAATTCAATGATATTTTAAAACTCTTCTTTGCCAAGGTGTTTTATAAACATGTTGGTAGACTTGATCTCTAAGAAAACCCTTGAAATGTATCTTTTAAAAGAGAAGGATTTCATTTTAAAAAGAACAAACTGAAATTATTTGAGACAGAAAATATTGATTAATTCTATAAAAAACTTAATTGAACAGTATAATCAGCATGTGGTGGTCAAATATCCATTTATGCAAGACTAAACACATTAGACCAGCAAAGCTGGCACACACGCATTCCCACTGGCGGGCATGCCTGTTTACAGTATGCAATGCTGATGTATATCTTTACCTTAAAAATGACTCTGTTTTACCTCCCTTGATGTGAGAAAGGTGGAAGTGAATAGCAATCACTGTTACTATGTTTTACAACCAAGTCCTGATTTAAAATATTCTTTCCTTATAACAACAGATAGTTGTATCAGATCATACATTCTGATTTGGATTAGGGGAAACAGGGTTACTATGAGTTTGGTTTCAATGCTGCCACCATGTATTTTGCTCCCTAGCAGACTAAGGAAAGGGATAGGGAAAAGAAACTTCTAAAATTTCACTCAAAAACTAATAGTAAAAAATTCTAAATAGGTCTGAGGTTAGAAGACAAATGTTAGTGGTACTAAAATTTTTAACATAAAGATAGTAGTCACCTGATTCATCTGGCTGTAAAATTTTTCTATAGCAAAGCAATAATTGCAACAGATTATATATCCAGAAATGGTAGAGAATGATTAAAGGACAAAAAACAAAACAAACATGAACACCTCTAGTTTCACACCTACACAAGGGGCATTCTAATCAAACAGAAGTCTGACTCCATCCTCAGTTAGAGCTTATAGTTCACATGGTTAAGAAAAGTCTAAAAGGATCCTTTGAGAATCACCTGTCAAATATGATGTAATCGGCTACAGAATAACAGACCTATGTAAGAATTAGGGAACGTTTCATTTTTATACAATCTGTAATTTACTATTCATATCATTAACTGAAAAATGCCTTCTTCAGAAGACATCTTTCCCAAGTTTAGATAAGCATTTATGGCAACAAATACACAGTTCTTTACCGTTATATAATAAAAGGACAGCTACATCTATGGATAAAATGTAACTTTACAGAATCTATAAAGTCACAAATGGAAATCAGTTTCAGAGTTACATGTTACAACTATTTTGGGTTCATCTAAAGTTAAATAATACTACCTGTTTTGTAGCTCTGTGGTCCCCAACCCCTGGGCTAGACTGGTTCTGATCCACAGCCTATTAGGGACTAGGTCACAGAGCCTCCACCGCCATTGGCCCGTCCCCTGTCTGCAGAAAAATTGTCTTCCATGAAACTGGTCCCTGGTGCCAAAAAGATTGAGGACAACTGTGTAGTTTGTAGGCCAGAAAAACATACTCTAAATTACATTTATTCTGTTCTGTGTAGCTAGATTTACTAAAGATTTCTTGTAGGTATTTCTACTAACATTCCCTGAAGAATAATTTCATAAAATATTTTAAAATTATTTGAACAAAAATTATCTTTAATAAACAGACACAGTAATATATTCTCTTGATAAATCTCTCCCAGAAACTGATGCTGACATATTACATTGTTTCATGTTTTATAATATACCTTAGTTCTGTTCTATTTTGCAAACTACATTGAAGTTAATTCAATGGCCTGCCTGAGGTTAGTCACGAAAATCTCTTAAAGAAATAATAAACTTAATTTCAAATAAAATAACAAATGAAATAGAAAATACATGGCTCAATCACACAACCAACAGTCCATTATGAAGGTTCAATATTAAAAACCAAATACAGTAATAATAATATGAATGGCAAACATTTATTGAGCATGTATTCCCTTTACTCAAATACTTATTTTTTGATTTGCAAGTTATTACCACAGGATTCTGAGGGTACAAATGTTTTTTATAGTCATAGCCTCAGGACCTAGTACAGTGACTGACTTAAAAAAGAATGTCAATAATGCTAAATGAACTGAATCAATTAAAGAGTGGAAGGATGGATGGATGGTTGGTTTGCCTGACTCCAAAGAAAATGATTTGCACTCACTCTACCACACTGTCTCTTAGGGAAAACTTCCTAGAGATTTGAGCAGAGAGCCAACATTATAACACGTCACTCTGTGTATTCATACTGTGATAATGTTAAAGTCATTTACACTTAAGGACCTTCCTTGGCTGTCCTTCAAGCACCCATTCCTTCCTAAAGCTCTAGGAATCCATGCTTTTGCAGGAGGCTGACTATATCCTCAGCTTTAAGGATGAAGCATATGATTCAGGATAAGCCATTCAGGACATTTCATCCTACCAGCTATTGTTGCTGGCAGAGGCTTGGGGAGAGATCTTGTGATCAAAGCCTTTTAAAGAGTAAATCTTGGGACAAAGGCATTCTCTCTCTGTTTGGACCTAGAACTTCTACAGCCATCTGTGCTCCTATGTGAGAAGTCAGTCTGAAGATTTGACCAACAAAAACAGAAAAGGGCAGGGAAAAGAGAATTATAGGGAATTAGAGCTGAAAATTCAAAGCACGTTAACTTCAGTATCAAGCCCTGCTTGAAGCCAAATCTACCTCTGGACTTTGATATCTGAACCAATACATATCCTTGATTGTTTGATTCAATTTGTACTGGGTTTTTTGTTAACTGCAATCAAAAGCATCATGCAAAAATATTTACTATTTTCAACTTTTACACAGAGTCTGAAGAAAGTCTATATAACACTGTACAGGGTTATATTCTCTTACCCTTCATTTCTATAACATCATACCTATATATTACCCAAATTGGAACAGCAGCTTTCTGAAATACTTGAGAATTTAAAATTAAATGAACTATAGTTGCAGAAAACATTTGAAGGACTAAAAATTAACATCTACTTTATTGATATTTGAGATAATTATTTATTTATTGAAAGCATCCAATAAATGCTGTAGCATTTGTACAAAAATACCCATGAAGTTAGAATCTTCCTGATATAATCATGTCTCAAGTAAAATATAAAATAAATTATTACATTTAGTATGACAACTCATAGATATCCTTTTTTATTCTAAATGCATATTGTATTCCCTACCTCTTTACACTGTCTTGCATCTAGATACAAGGGATAATTAAAAAGATAAACATGTACCAGAAGCAACTGCTTACTTAGCCAATCACATAACTTTGTAGCTTCTAAAATTTAACCACCGTTTTACTGGTTTCTACTTATTAGTATTTCATTATTACAATAGGAGGCCTTCCTTGACTTCCTGAGAAGATAATCAATGATGCATCCCTCTCCACATCATGTATTTACTTGTATTAGAATAAAAATATGATTTATGTATATTGCTTGAGACTGTGAGGAGACCACCTAAACAACTTCAATTCCTCCTTCATTTGTTGAGTCTTAACTACAAGCATCTAAAGAGCCTATTTAATTTGTCTCATAAAGCATATCCTTCAGTATCACATATAAACTAAATGTTTCTGATGGTAAAAAAGAATAAAATGAAAAGGGAAAATGTAGAATAAAGGAAATCAAATGACGATTAAGAGAAATACAACAGAAATGATAAATATGCAAAATCAAAACAGCATAAATTTATAAATTGAATTCACTTGACTCTTACATCAGCCACTATTAGCAATGTTGATATATTTCCTTCTAGTCTTAATTTCAATGTGTGCGGGAATATATATATTCTCTTATGACTGGGTAAATATGATTGGGTAATTTCCTTATGATTCTTATAAAAAACATTTCGATGAACAGCCTTGTGTGTAAGAACAGGCACGTGATCAAAATTTCTGATATATATATATATTTTTTTGAGATGGAGTCTCACTCTGTTGCGTGGGCTAGAGTGCCATGGCATCAGCCTAGCTCACAGCAACCTCAAACTCCCGGGCTCAAGCAATCTTTTTGCCTTAGCCTCCCAAGTAGCTAGGACTACAGGCATGCACCACCATGCCCGGCTAATTTTTTCTACATATTTTTAGTTGTCAGTTGATTTCTTTCTATTTTTTTCTTTTTTTTTTGGAAGAGATGGGGTCTGGCTCTTGCTCAGGCTGGTCTCCAGCTCCTGAGCTCAAACGATCCGCCCACCTCAGCCTCCCAGAGTGCTAGGATCACAGGCATGAGCCACCGGGCCCAGCCAAAATTTCTGATATCTTAAAAAGGAATTACCAAATGTGGGTCCACTAGGCTGAAGTATATTCATGCTTTTAATGTTTCTGACCTACATTTCTACCAACAGTTAATATATGCCCAATCTCACCCTAGTCTTGACCATTTTATAGGCAAAAATAGCATTATTTCATTACCAGTAAGCAGATACTTGGTATGATTGTTATTTTTATTTCTTCTTCTTTTTCATATCCTTTGCCAAATTTTCTACTGGAATGTTATTTTTATTGATTTTACAAGATCCATGTAAATGAATAATAGATACTTTGTAATCTTCATAATATTTTTATGTGTTTGCTTCTTAATTTTTATTTTTTTGAAACACAGATATAATTTTTATATAATCAAATTTATTATAATAGTCACTTCCCTTGTAATCTTTTCCCCTAAACTAGACTCTGAATATACTTTTAGAATATTTTCATAGATTCTGTTTCCTGCCTTGAAAAATTCAACACATATACTAGTACACAAAAGCCTCTGAAAAGTCCTCAAAGAAACCTCTTAAAATTTTTAACCTAGCATTTAACAAAATCATTTGAAAAGAGAACATCTGTTAACATCTTAAGGAGCAGTATTTCTCAAAAAGCTTATTTGAAAGCCAAAAGCCTAGAAAGTCCTCCCTATCCACAAATTAATATTAATCTGTTTATTTCTAAACAGTTAACTTTTTCATACCAAATTCTTTAATATTCACTGGGATATATTTTGACGTAAGTATAACATTAAGAGCTATGTTCATGTTTTTCCTTCCAAATAGTTACCCAACTATGTTGACATCTTTCTCCTATTTATCTCGAATGCCAACATTGTGACTAAATTCTTCTCTATTCTTAATTGTGTCATTTATCCTCTTCATTGGTATGCCTAATTGGGTTTTATACCAGTATCACACTATTTTGACTATGGTAATTTTATGGAATGTTATAATATCTGGTAATATAAATTAAACTCTGTCCTCTACTCTTTTAAATGAAAATTTCTTGGCTATACTAATCTTATAATTTCAGGTCAAATCTAATATTATTTTATAAGGTTTCTTTTAAAAAAATCTTACTGAGATGTTTGTTGAAATTACATTAAGACAATAAATTGATTTTGGAAATGGAAACATTTCCAATATTCAATCTTTGTATCCAAGAACATAGTGTTTCTTCATTTACATACTCCTCACATACATTATTAAATATTACTTACATATTTATTATCTTACATTTCTTATTAATACAAAGTTTATCTCTAAATAATTTTATTGGTATTGTTTTGATTGAGATTATCTTTCTCCACAATTTTACTTATTAACTATTACTGAATTATAGAGGAAGCTACTAATTTTTATCAGTATCTACCTGAATTAATGAAGACTTTTACTGGCTTTAATAGTTTCTGGATTGATTCTCCAGGATTACCTAAATTAAAAAATTATGTTATCTGTACATAATGATAATTTTTGTCTCCTGCAAATAGCTATGCTTTTTATTGCCCTGGCTAGTGCTCCCTAGCTCTGGCAAATAAAAGTGGTAACAATGGTCATTCTATTAACAGAATTTAGTGGAGCTCAGTATTTTTAAAACTATAATGACGCCTGTTCATTTGATGAGATATTCTTTATCATAATATGGGGTATTTTTCTATTTCTAGTTTATTGAGAATTTCTAAAAACTCTAGGAAGTGAATTTTGTCATATGTCTTTTTATTACCTATTAAAACTATCATATGGTTATATTCCTTTGAACTACTTAATTGGTACATAATAGTAATATGTTTTCTAATACTGAAGCATATTTGAATTCATGAAAAAACCCTACTCAGTTGTGGTACATTCTTCATTATATATACTGCCATTAAAATTGCTAATATTTTAAGATTTATGCATCCATATTCATAAGTGACATTATGATACTTTTTTTACTTTTGAGCTCTAAAGTTATGCTAGCTTTTTAAATTTAAGGAGAAGTTCTCCTTTTGTTCTATGCTCTGAGATGGTCTGGATAACAATTAATTGACAATTAATTGTTTTATGAATGTTTAAAAGAGCTCTCTCATAAACTGGTTTGGATTCAGAAACTTTTAGGATATAATTTTTTAAAAATTTTTAGTATTTCTTCCAAAGTTATTGGTTTATCCAGGGTTAGTACTTCCTGTTGAGAAAAATTAATCATTTATGTTTTCTTAGAAAACCATCCATTCCATCAAGATTTACAAATATAGTACAAAATTACAAGAGAATTGATTTCTCTAGGCTATGGCTATACCCTAACTCATTGCTAATTTTTAATATTTATCTTTTCTTTTGTTTTCCTTATTTAGACCTGTTACAGATTCATTCTACCATTTTGTCCTTATTTTTATACAGAATTTTTTAAGTTAACAAATTCAATTATTTGTTTTCTCTTTATTTCTGCTTTTATCTTCATATTTTTATTTTTCCTGTTTTCTCTTTCGATTGTAAAATTTCTAATTTTTAGCCAAATGTTTATTTTCATTTTTTCCAATTTAATAATAAAAAGTTTAAAAGATAAAATGTTCCTTCTCTTTTTAAAAAAAATTTTGTCCATACTTGTTGAATTTCACATGAACTCTTCTTAGTCCTGTTATTATCTAAGTAGTCTGTGATAGTAGTTTCTAATTTATTTGATTTTGGTTCATTAGTTGCCTCTTTGATTTTTTTTTTCCTTTTTAATTTTGAGTCAGGGTTTTATTTGTTTAACTTCTGTTATTACTTTCTAGATTTGTTTGTTTTCCACTCTGGTAAGGCACTATGCCTTCTAAATTTTTGCATTTTTGGAATTTGTTGACTCTGAGTGTGTGTATGTGAGTGAGAGTGACAGGCAGACAGACTCCTCACGAACAGAGGAATAATGGTGTTCTGTAATAGTTTTCAATTAAAAACTTACCTATTGGGTACAATGTACACTATTCTCATGACAGGTACACTGAAAGCTCTGACTTCAACATTATATAATTCATCTATGTAACGAGAACACTTGTATCTCCTAATATTTTGAAATGAAAATTACTTTAAAAATCTTTAAAAAACAGTGAAACACTTTCACTGATGATATGTAAAGCCAATACATAAAATTGAGTAAGTGCTGGTTGAAGAGGTGTTTAGGTAGGGTGGAGGCTAGAGTCCCACCAAACCTCTCCCACCTTCCCTAAAGAGCCCCATGATATCCTTGGAGTTACCTGGATAAGATTTTAAAACTGCTGCTCATTTGTAAAATGTTATATATGCATCTAGTAGATAAACTTAGATATTTATTAAAATATTTGTCCCCTAAATCAACCTATTAAGGATTGAGAATGGTGTGCTCTAGTCTCCACAATAAATGCATTTCTATGATCTCTCCCTGAACTACCAGAAGCTTTTGCTTATTATGTTTCAATCATCTGGAATTTGATGATTAACATTTTATATCTTCTATATCTTCATTATAGTATCTTTTTGTAACAGAATTAATGCCTTTATTTCATTTTAAAGCTTTTCTCCTTAAATTCTCTTTCCTCTGAAAGTAATACTGTTACCACTAGCATTTGGATTTGTGTCATATACCTCTGATTGATTTTACTTTTAGCTTTTAAAAAAATCTAGTAAAATTACATTTCTATTCCTATATAGTGTATGTACCTATGGGCACAGTGTATGTAAATTGTCATGCATATGTAAATATATACACAAATTTAAATTCATATACATATTTATATATGTATAAACTATATACATCTTTTTAGTATATAATTCTATCTTCATTTCTTAATCTCATATACATTGAAATTTTTAACTTTTTTCTGAGTTTCTGTTTTTAACTCAATCTTTTAGACTTTTTTGGTATTTATAAATGTTTGTCTTACTAGGATTAGCCTTTTTTCTTTTATGTTAAATCTTATCTAAGATATTTTTGGACTCTTAGTTTTATAGGCATTTTATTTTCCTTTCCTTTATAATTAAAAAAAATGATGATGGGTAGAAACGGAGATAGTAGAAAGATAATTCAAAAATAAAAGAAGATGGACAACTTGTATAGACACCCATCTCACTACTTCTTCAATGAGTCTTCCAGTCCACTTACCTCCAAAAACTATCCCTGGAACTCAAAACTAGCAGGGATCATAACCACGTTACACTTGAGGCACAACTGAATGACATACCTGACTTCTCTTACCATTCAGCCTTTATGAGAAACTCTATGTGTTAAAATCTATGGCTAGTTCAAGTTAAGCAAATTCAGATGGCTAGCAGGGATCTTATCCAATTTAAAGTTAATTAAAAAATTTGTTAAGCTGCCTTAAATTTTATGTATACCATTCTGCTTTCTCTCTAGATTCCAGTATTAAGCCTTTGACTTAAAAGCCCAAGATAAACAGTTACTAGGGATTGGTTGCACCCCAATCTGTTTAAAAGCTGCTCTCTCTGGTAAGCTCAAATCCTTGCTCTCTTGCTTACTTTTATCAATTTCAGGATGAGTCTGAAGGTAACGTTCCCCCAACATTTTAAGCATCCATTGTTTATACCCTCTTGCAAACTCAGCAGCTTATTAGACTGAATAATTTACTTTATTAATGATAAACATGAGTTTCTCAGATTCCTCCACAAGCAGAGCTGTGGTCTTAGGCAGAGCTCTTCTGTGAATGACCACAATTGCTCCCCGTTAAGAAAACCTGAAGTTATTTGCAGCTTTTAGTGACCATGTCTCGGCCTTTGGTTGACACACACCACAATCTGTTAATTAGAATTCAAAAACTTAGAATGAAAAGAATACCATTGACACTAAAACACAAGTGATTCATTTTGGGATGGAGGTAGATGGGGCTGAGGAGTTCCTTAAGGGGAGCTGTATTTTTATGTATTATTATGCTTATCATTTCCTTGTTTCTCTTTTCTAGTCCCTCAAATACACTAAAATAACTCTAAACACTATTTAATCTCTATTTGATATTTAGAAGGATCTTCAGAGATCATGATCACGGATCTCCACTATAGGTATACCCAACGTGTTAGAATTTGGTGCTGGAGAAATGTAAATAGGGTAGGAATTAGTTAATTGTCATGATGATAGATAAGCAAGACAAAATAGATGTAAAAATTCAGACATTTTTCATATTTAAAAATTACGTAATACTTATTAGTAATGAAGTAAATTATGAGTGAAACATAAAGCCAAGCACACATGTATCAGCTAAAAAAAAGGAATTACTGTATGTTTTTTGTATGCTTGCTCAATGTTTTGAGTTAGTCCCAAGTGAATTTTTATGTCTATAAAGAAAGAAAGAAAACTAAAATTAAGCTTTGTTGGTAGGTCTATACCATTTTCATGCATTCTAGGAGAGAAGGTAGTAAACAAAGTTTTTGCAACCATAAGTGATGCTTAAAGGAAAATTAAATCATAGAATGATGCCAGGACTGATTATTCCACTGCACTTTAAAAGCAAGAGATTGCAGTCTGTGAGTCCAAAGTGGTTTCATATGGAATGCCACAGTTGTGGTTTACTCTTGAAACTATAACCTGTCAAATTAGAAGCAGGCAAGGCCTATTCTCTTAACGGTTCCACTTTCTACTGTCCATAGTTATGTCTACAAGTTCAGCATTTTTTATTCAGTTAAACTCTGTTTTCTGGATACACAGAATATCAAAACTATTCTTTTGTTATCTCGGTTAGATAAAGTTTTAGTTATGACATAAAATTTAAAGAAGCTGCCAATCTCAGATTTATTATATAGATGAAGTTTTCATTGCAACTATTTTTATCAACTACTGATATTTTATTATCCTGGTTACCACTATGTAACGTATAACTATAGGGAAGAAGTACAGACTATGTAAGTGCACAAGCATTTTCTACCCTGCATTTCCAGATATTTTATTGACTTTAGTACCTTACTGACTCGTCGTTTCTCCAGGCCTTCAGTAGCCTGCTATTATGAGCTTAGTGTTAAAAATGCTCCATTTCTTTTCTCCTTGATTGTGGAATGCCCTTCCAGGCAACAGGTTTGGTTAGCTGAGATTTTCCCATAAAAATTAAAAGGTTACTTGTTCAATTGTACTAATGTTTTATGTAGAGTCCTTTCTTAATGAACCTTTCTTAATGTCCATTTTTATAATATAAAAATATTTTTAAAATAAAGCATAAACAGTATTTGCTCTCTGTGTAATGCAATGTAAGTGAAACCATGCCACTAAACAATCATATCCTATTTAGGCCATAATGACATCAGAAATATATGTTTATCATCTACTTTGGACAACTTAGCATGTTTTTGACCCAAGGCAAAATTGAACTAAAACCATTTGCAGTTGCCCCAAACCAAGATAACCACACATTTCTAAGGTAATTGATACCTAAAAGAACATTGCATTTAGATCACAGTTCATGATCTAAGCATACTAAATCTTTAAAGAAGGTTGTTAAAGTTAATAAAGCATGTATGTCTATTGGCCTTCCTCCAAAATTTAACATGAAATAATTATATTTTTAGCATGCATAGAGACTATGACAGAGTAGGCACTTAGTACAATCTTTTGGAATTCTGGAATTATCTCTCTTCCCCAATTTAAAGAGTAAAACAAACTATAAGAATACTACCTTGGAAGGCACTCAAATGAAATAAATCATTACTTTTATTTTTTCCTGAAGTAGTCAAAGAAACAATTATTTTTATGTATAGATAGCTAAGGTAAACAGAAGACATACAATTTTCATATTCATTGTTAAAACATATCCAGGAAATCCAAATACATATCACTAACGTTGTGTTACTGTGATATAAAGCATGTAATTGCCCTGGATACTACCTTAGCTAATAAGTCCAACCATACAGCCTGCAGCTATAGCCTGAAAAATAACTCTTCATGCTATATGCCAACACAAAAGCAGTAAGAATTAACTTTGTCTACAAAGATAACTAGATGATTTGGAACAAAAAATAAGTAAATATTTAATTATAAATTTGCTTTTATAGAATAAAATAAAACCAGTATAAGTCCTATCCAGAGTAGGGAAACTTAGCCATTTTCAAAGAAGGAAACAGAGAAACAGAAAACTGAAGCCATTTCCAAAAGTCAACCTAAAGTTGACTCCTTTGTCCAGGGCTTACTCCTCTGCACATTGCTGCTGTCAGACATAAAACCACTGATTTAGGAATTTCAGACAACATTTAAAGAATACAAAAATAAAACCAAATAGCATAGGCACTGCAATGGTTGTTCTATTTCTGTGAAAATGGAAGAATGTACAATACCTCCATTCTTTCTTGTTTAACTTCATCAATTTCATCATCTTCAAACATTGCCAAAAGTTCTCCTGTCTGGTCAATAGAGTTAAGAAAGTCCTGAGCAAACTTTTGTCTTTTGTTCGCATTACTGCTGCCACTCAATTTGTCTTCATGAAGATAAGGGAAGGAAAAAAGAAATGTTGTCAATAGGTTTACATCAGCTCTAATCATTACACATATTAAATACTACATATGAAATTCAGAATCAGAATTCTCTCAAAATAATCTTTAGAAGAATTATTGGACCCAGAATAAAAGTATTAAGTCATGTAGACTTAAATCATTTATTCATATCACAAATTAGACTGAGAGAATAAAACCAAATTATCAATTACCAAAATAAGTGTGAAAAGGCTGACTGAAATCCTTTAAAAAAGGAGGCATGGGCCAGGTGTAGTGGCACATGCCTGCACTCCTAGCACTTTGGGAGGCTAAGGTGGGAGGATCACTTGAGGCCAGGAGCATGAGACCAACCTGAGCAAAATAGCAAGACCCTGTCTCTACAAAAAATAGAAAAATCACCAGGCATGGTGGTGCGCACCTATAGTCCTAGCTACTTGGGAGGTTGAGGCAGGAGGATCATTTAAGCCTGGGAGTTTAAGGTTGCTGTGAGCTATGGTTATGATGATGCCACTGCACTCTAGCCCAGGCAACCAGGGAACCTATCTCAAAAAAAAAAAAAAAGACATAAAAGAAAGGAAAAGAAAAGAAAGAAAGAAAAGAAAAGAAAAGAAAAGAAAAGAAAAGAAAAGAAAAGAAAAGAAAAGAAAAGAAAAGAAAAGAAAGAAAGCAAAGCAAAGCAAAGCAGGTGTACTTTCATATTTGGAAAAAGAATACTTTTACATAGCATTTATAATAGATCTGAAATGAAAAGACAATAGAAAATAACGATGAGTAAGGATATAGTAGGCAAATACAAGCAAAGAAAGCAGAAATGGTAACATTAATGTTAGAAAATATAGACCAAAAGCACTAAGGGTAAAATATTATCTAATAAAAGGAAGATTAATAGGCAAAAACTGTTATGCACCCATGATAAACAAAAATGAATAACAAAAAGGAAAACTTAAAAAGCACAATCATTGTGAGATATCTGAATATATTTATTTCAAAATTTGACAACTTAAAGGTAAGGCTACAGAAAAAAGTTTTAAAAATGTATCTATAAGCACCTTAATACCTACATAGATAGTAAGATCTATACTGCTCTCTTAGGTCCACAGATCATTTTTCTTCATTTCTGCCATTTTCTTTTAAAATATTATTTTAAAAAGTTTTTACAAATATCTATAAATATAATTAAAATGTATTAAAGTGATACCCTATATACCAGTTTCTGCTTGATTCCCTGTCCCCATCTTCTTCCCTTTTATGTTGTCAGCCAACCTCCAACTCAAAATGTAACTCATATTAATCGCTCAATATGCATCATCCATATATTTCTCCATGCTTATATATCCATATAAATACTTTCATTTACAGAGATGTTTTGTTTGTTTTTACTTTTAGAAAAGGTTTCTTCTCATGATATTCTTTCTTGTTTTTCTTTGTACTTCACGTTTCTTAGTCGATGAGAGCTAAAAATCCCTCCATAGACTGATTCCTTTAGAAGGGCTGCGTAATATTTTACCATGTGTATGTACCACAGCTTTTCAACCCCTATTGATGGGAACACAATTTGTTTCAGGTTTTTGCCACCAGGGCAAATGCTGCAATAAACATCCCTTCACATGGTGTTCTGTATGGGTGGCTTTATTTTTATGGCATAGATTAACAGAAATGGAACTACTGAGTTAAAGGATACAAACATCTCAAATTGTAACAGATGCTGAAAGATTATTTTTCAATGCATTAACTCTTCATATTTACAATAGCAATGAGGATTGCCTTTTCTCTCCATGGGAAAAGGCTGAACATAAAGTTTTATCATTGTGATTGAAATATTTAATTTCCCAAGTTACCAATGAATTTAAACATTTTTTCTTGTATGTTTGTCAGCTACTTGAATAATCCCTTCTGTTAACTGTCTATTTTTATCCTTTGCCCATCTTCGACTGGGTTTTTTTTTTTTTTTTTGCTAATTTAAAGGGCTCCTTTTTATTTTGTTGTCACCTGAGTTAAAAATGTTTATCGTAGCTTTCATTTGCCTATTGATTTTAGGGCATCTTTTGCCATGAAAGAATTTCAAATTTTTACATTGCCAAATAAGTTCATCTTTTTTAACTTTTGTTTGACACGACTTCTTTCCATTTCCAGAGATTGTAAATGTAATGTTCTAAGTTTTCTTTTCAGATTTTTTTTTGTTCTGTTTCATCTTCAATCCATTTGGAATTTATTTTGTATATGGCAAAGTCTGCAGGTTCACTTTTATTTTCTTCCAAATAGATGGCCAATTGTACAGTACCACTGATTAAATTACACAATCTTTTCCCGCTGAACTGAACTTCTGTCATACCTTAAATTCTCAAATATCTCAAATTCTATTCTTGGATTTTTTTGGTTTGTTTCATTGAACTGTATGTCTAATCTTCTATGACACCACAGGCTTTATAATATATTCTTTTTTATTAAATATTTCATATTTTTCCTAGCTGCATGTGGACATTCATTCCTCCAAAGAAGTATTAGGATTTTTTACACAATCCCAGAAAAACCCTACTGGAATTATGTCTAAAGCTGTATTGATTATTTTTTATCAAATTGATATATTTGTGATATTGCCTTTTGTTTGGGGACATGATATGTCTTTCCATTTGGTCAGATCATATTTAATGTCCTTCAATTAGATTTTCCTTTCTCATTATATTTATTCCTAATTTTATTAGTTTTGGTAGAGTTAATATATGTTCCCCCATATGCCCAGAACCGCTCTTACTGAGTTCTATGGATGTTTGCACAAAGTATTTTGCTTTTAACTGTTTTTTCATACTCATTTTGATCTTTGTATTATGCAGAAGTGCATTTCTTAATTTCCAAGTAGTATTAGAATGTTTTATTATTTATTTAAAATTTTATTGAAGTAAGATTGGTATATGGATCCTACTAGGTATCTATTCTTATTTTAATTTATAAAGGTTTACTTTGTGGCTAACTTCATATTTAATTTTTGTAAAACTTCTGTGGACACATCGAAAAAAGTTCAGACCCTCTACTCCAGGGAAATAAAGTTCTAAGTGTATCTTGCTATTTTGCTGATTTTTTGTTGAGTGCTTATAGGTCTATTATGATAAAAAAAATTATACCTTCTGCAATTATATAATATTCTTCTTCATCCCTGTTTGAGGCTTTTAATATTAAATTCCATCTTGCATGATGTTAATATTGCCACTTCTGCTCTTTTTGTATTTGTGTATGCATTTATCTAATATTTATTTGTTCAACCCATTATTTACAATATGTTCAAGTTTTATTTTTGTTGTTTATAATCTTTTTTTGTTGTTGTTGTTGAGACAGAGTCTTGTTCTGTTGCCTGGGCTAGAGTACCGTGGCGTTAGCCTAGCTCACAGCAACCTCGAACTCCCGGGCTCAAGCGATCCTCCTGCCTCGGCCTCCCAGAGTGCTAGGATTACAGGCGTGAGCCCCACTTGTACCCAAAATTAAGTAAACCTCACACACTTTGGCTAGAGAAGAAGACAAATTAGAATTAGAAACAGAGGAAAAGAGAGCCACATATAGTTATCACGCTCTAAAAAAAAATCTTCTTTCCTATCCACATACTTTCCCTCAATAAAATGTTAATAAATTCCAAAAGGTAGAGATTTTAAGTCGATTCTGATCATAGTCATCAATCAAAAAAATCCAAAATATGAGGTACTATCTACTTGGGAATTTAAAAATACTCTTCTTTAATAATTCCTGGAGTAAAGGAGAAATCAAAGTTCCAATTATTTGAACGCAGTGGGCGTCCCAATATGGGTGCAGTGGTTCACACCTGTAATTCCAGCACTTTGGGAGGCAAAGGCGGGAGGATTGCTTGAGGCCAGGAGTTCAAGACCAGCCTGGGTAACAAAGGGAAATATCATCTATACCGAAAAATGAGAAAATTAGCCAGGTATGGTGGTGGAAGCCTGTAGTGCTAGCTACTCAGGAGACGGAGGCAGGAGGATTGCTTGAGACCAGGAGTTCAAGATTACAGTGAGCTGTCAATGTGCACTCTAGCCGGGTGACAGAGTGAGACAATGTCTCTTAAAAAAAAATCCAATCATCAATAATCTGGAAATTAATGAAAAGAGAAACATTTCTTACTAAATATCATAGCTATATCTAGGTTCTGCTCAGAAGTAAATTTTTAGCTCAAGTGCCTTTGTATTTAAAAAGGAAAGACTAAACATAGGTTAGCTAAGAGTCCAACTTAAGAAACTATAAAAAATAAAGACCAAAAAACAAAAGGTGGAAAGAGGGAATTAGTAACAATAAGTTCTGAAATTAATAAACCAGAAAAATTAAAAGGATAAATGAAAGCAAATACTGCTTCTTTGAAAAGAGCAATAAAACAGACTATGGCAAGGTTGATTAAGAAAATAAATTAAAAAAACACAAATAAATAAATCACATCAAGATTGAGACATGGAATGAAAAGTAAAGAGAATGTAATATAAAATGCTATGGCAATCGGCCCAGCACGGTGGCTCACGCCTGTAATCTTAGCACTCTGGGAGGCCAAGACGGGTGGATAGCTCAAGGTCAGGAGTTTGAAACCAGCCTGAGCAAGAGCGAGACCCCGTCTCTACTAAAAATAAAAAGAAATTATCTAGACAACTAAAAATATATAGAAAAATTAGCCGGGCATGGTGGTGCATGCCTGCAGTCCCAGCTACTGGAGAAGCTGAGGCAGGAGGATCGCTTGAGCCCAGGAGTTTGAGGTTGCTGTGAGCTAGGCTGATACCATGGCCCTCTAGCTCAGGCAACAGAGAAAGACAATGTCTCCAAAAAAATAAAAATAAAAAGAATTTTTTATACACAAGATCATATTATCTGCAGAGATGGTTTTACTTCTCCTTTCTAATCTGGATGTCCTTTGTTTCTTTTTCTGCCTAAGAACCCTGCTAAAACCACCAGTACAATGCTGCATATAAGTTTTACAAGTGGACATCCTTGTCTTGTTCCTAATCTTGGAGGGGTGGGGATTGGAAAGCAACCAGTCTTTAACCATTAGGTATGATGTTAGCTGTGAGGTTTTCATAGATATGTGTCTTAGTTCAGTCTGTTATAATAAACATACTACAGATTGAGTGTTTAAACAACAAACATTTATTTTTCACAGTTCTGGAGGCTAGGAAGTCTAAGATCAAGGTGCCAGCAGACCCACCATCTGGTGAAGGCCTGCTTCCTCGTTTGCAGATAACTGTGTTCTTGTTGTATATCCTTGCCTGGTGGTTAGCAGAGATGGAGGAAGCAAGCTTTCTTGTGTCTCTTCCTAAAAGGGCACTAATCCCATTCAAAAGGGATCCACCCTTAGGACCTAATTACCTCCCCAAAGTCCCACCTCGGAATACCATCACATTGGGAATTAGGCTTCAACATATGAATTTTGGGGGACACAAACATTCATTCCATGCAATGGCTTCTATCGGCTTAAGGCATTTCCCTTCTCTTCCTAGTTTGTTGACTGTTTCTCTCAAGAAATACTTTGGGGTTTTGTTACATGCTTTTTTTACATTTATTGAGATGATCGTGTAGTTTTTGTATTTTATTCTGTTAATTTGATGCATTACATGAATTGTTTTCTAAGTTTAAACCAACCTTCCATTCTCAGGATAAATTCCATTTGGTCACGGTTTATAATTCTTTCTATATATTTCTGTATTTGGTTTACTAGTATTGCATCTATATTAAAAAAGATAATAGTCTGCAGTTTTCTTTTCTAGTGATATCTTTACCTGGTTTTCCTATCAGGTTAATACTGTCCTTGTAAAATAAGTTGGGAAAGAAGTGATATTTTCTTCTTTAAACATTTGGCAGAATTCAACAGTAAAGTTACCTGTGACTGGGTTTTTCTTTGTGGGAATTTCTTAAACCTACCAATTTAAACTCTTTACTTGTTATTGTTTTATTCAGATTTTCTATTTCTTCTTGATTCAGTTCAGTATTCTGTGTTTTTATAGTAGAGCAAGTATATATTTATAAAGTTTGTTAATAATCTTGTTTACCATTTCTAGTTAATTTCGTTTCTTTCTGTAATTTGAGTTACCATCATGTGTCACTTTGTAACTCCAATACAGCCTTATTACCACCTACTTAATTTGTGTTGTTACTGTCAAATATGTTACATTTCTAAATGATACAGATCCAACGTTACAATTTTACATATATGTACTGTTTTATACAGTTGCTTTTAAATTAGTTACAAGAAAGACAAATATTCATTTATGCTGTCTTTCATATTTATGTAACTAATTATATGTACAGGTGTGTGCATTCAAATTATTGTCTATAAAACTTGCGTTTAGCCTGAAAAACTTCCTCTACCATTTCTTACAGGGGTCTAATAGCAAGGAATTTTCCCCATTTTTGTTTATCTGGGAATATCTTTATTTTACCTTCATTTTTTAAGACAGTTTTGCTGGACAGAAGATTCTTGGTCAATAGTTTTTTTTTCTTTCAGCACTCTGAATATGTCATCCCACTGCCTTTTGACCTTTATTGTTCATGAGAAGCCAGTTGTTAATATTCTTGGGGCTCCCTTGTGTGTGATGAGGTGTTTTTATCTTATGGCTTTCATGATTTTCCTCTGTTTTTCAATATTTTTACTACAATGTGTCTTAGTGTAGATTTCTTTGTGTTTAACCTAACTGGAGGATTTAGATCCTAATTGAGATGCTGGGATGTGTAAACTAATAATTTTCATCAAATTTGGTAAGTTTCAAGTAATTATTTCTTTGAGCATTTTTGCTGTTCCTTTTTTTCCTTCTTTTGATACTCTCATGTGTATGTTGACACACTCAGTGGTACTCCATATTTCTCTGAAGCTCTGTTAATTTTTCGTCATTTATTTTTCACTTTGTTCTTTAGATTGCATAATCTTTAATGATGTCTTCAAGTTCACTGATTCTTTCTTCTGCCAGTTCAAAACTATTGTTGAGCTCCTCTTCTAAATTTTTAAATTTCAGTCATTGTATTTTTGAATTCTATAATTTCTATTTGTTTCTTTTTTATAAATGTCCTATTTATTGATACTCTTGTGAGACACTGTTATACCTTTGTTTTATTTTTTAAACATGTTTTTGTTTAGTTATCTGAATATATTTCTAATAGCTGCTTTGAAGTTTTTATCTGCTAAGTCCAACATCTGGGCCCCCAAAAGGCAGTTTCTATTGTCTGCTTTTTTTCCCTTTTTATGGATCACACTTATATGTTACTTGATGTATCTAGTATTTTGTTATTGTTCTTGAAAATTGACATTTTAGATAATAAATTGTAGCCACTCCAGATAATTCCCTCTCCTTCCTGGGGCTTATTTGGTTAGCGACTTGGCAGAACTAATACAACGAAGTCTCTTCCCTTACAGTGTGCAGCCTCGCGTATGCAAACAGCTTCCTCGGTAACCAGGGATGACTGTGGTTTTAGTCAGGCTGTCTTTGTTACTTTTCCTAATTTCCTCATTTAAGCTTCTGGGCTCTTCTGACTCTTTTGGTATCTCACACAGCTACTAGCCTCCACTAACTGTTCGCTGTTTGAGCCACTGCTTTTATGTTTTGTTTTTTGGGTTTTTGTTTTGCTTTGTTTTGTTTTTGAGACGGGCTCTCACTCTGTTGCCCCGGCTACAGTACAGTGGTGTCATCATAACTCACTGCAACCTCAGACTCCTGGACTCAAGCAACCCTCTTCTTGCCTCAGCTTCACAAGTAGATGGGACTACAGGTGCGCGCTACCACAGCTGGCTAATTTTTTCCATTTTAAGTAGGGACAGGGTTTTGCTCTTGCTCAGGCTGGTCTGGGACTTCTGACCTCAAAGTGATCTTCTCACCTTGGCCTCCGAGAGTGCTAGGATTATAGGCATGAGCCACGGCTCCCAGCCTTGGAAAGTAGTTCTGCAGATTAATTTAAATATCACTTTTTATGGAGCATAAAGAATACAGACTTACAACAAAACAGACCTGGATTCTACTCAACCCAGTTCTCTGCTTTCTCTATGTGTGACTTTGAGAGTCAGTTTTCTCATTTATGAGAGAAATACCACTTAATATGTGGAGTTCTTATGAGAGTTCAATATAATATATGAAAAGCATTTGAGACATGTCTGCCACTGAATAAATGATAGCAGTTAGTGGTAAAACTAATATTCAGTGGTGTTAACACCATAGTATTAGTTTGATGCTAATTTATTAGCACCCATTTATTTCAGATTTTTCCTATTTATTTTCATTTACATGTTCTACTTTTGTGTGTCTTATAAAAAGCACACTAAAACTTTTAAAAACCAGTTGATATAAATTATAAGGTAAAACACTTAGGTAAAGCACACCTATTCTGAGGTGGTACTTCTGAAATTGACTGTACGAGGAACATGGCAGGCTCTCTTCCCAGTAAAACATATTGAACTAGTGAAAGTTTTAAAAAATAATCATTTAAAGTTTCTAGAAATTGTCCTAAGCACATACAGCAAGTGGAGAAACATGTATTTAAGAAAACCTATTAAATCTTGTTAAGAACAGTGAGTCTGTTGCATTCAAACCATGACCTGCTCCCATGATCCCTCTTCACCTCTCCTACTCCGCCACCTTAGCCCAGTATGACAGAAGCTCCATTCTGTATGAGTCAAGCTGAGAACACTGGGCTCCTGCTCCTCCAGCTCTCAGTCTTGGGCAACAATTTTATCCTAAGAGGGACAAGAAGTTGGTATCCCTCATCTTCTCCAGCTCCATTTTGCAGAAGCTCTTTTCTAGGCAGGCACAGGTGAGATGACTGTGGCTTCTCTTCTTTCACTCATCCTCTACTCACAGGGTGAAGCTCTACCTCAGAAACAGCAGGCTGAGAATACGTCCTGATTTTCACCACCCTAGCTCACTCATAGGGAGGGAAGCTCCACACAAGAATGGACAAGCCTGGAAGACTAGGGACTACTGTCCCTTCCCAGCTCCCCACTTTTGGATCCAGGGAAGTCTTTCCAGGAGAAGCTGACTGCTGCTCCAACAGCCAGCTCCAATACAATTCAGCTCAGAGAGAGGTAGGCCTAAGAACAGAGAGCTCTGTAGTTTTCCTAAGGAGACTGACTGCTTAGAGCATGTGGAAGTTCATACCTAAGGGCATTGTAAAATAAAATAACAGTGGAGATCCTCGTGGGGAACAATTAAGAGAAGGCTCTGTACTAGTACTAGCAGCAGTAAGCAAAGCAGTGGGTCAGCTAGCTAGAAGTTAAACAGGAAACAAGGGAAAGAGACAGCTAAGAAGAGCCTTCCTGCCATGAGCCAGGCTGACGCCCTGAGACTAGCGTCTCAAAAAATAAAAAAATTATTTGAAAAAAAACCCAAATTATTTTCCAGAAAATAAACTCTAGGAGAATTGAAGAAATACTAAATAGGTAATATTGTACAATACATTCGATCAGAAATATACATTTTATTTTGGCAAGGTTATTTCACTTGATTTGTTGATGGTAAATGACTAGTTCTCTTTCAAAGTTTATTGACTCTAGTTCTCTGGAATTTTCCTTAATCCGACAGTTTATTTAGTTTCTTAATTTATCAATGTATTGATTAGCAATGGATGCCACTATACAATGACCATGATCGATACAAAACATGAGTTATTTTTAAAAACACAACATTTATTTTGATTCAATAAATATTATTTAGTACTTATATTTAGATTAGCTGTTTGATTTTGCAATATTAATATTTTTCTAAATATTCTAAAATGGAGAATTGAGTTGATAGATCAGGTAAGAAAACTTTTCAATTCTGTGATATGCTTTTCACTAGTCAAACAGTACAGAAACAACACACCAGAATGAGGTGACTTAACATCATAAAAAACATACGCATGTCAGATACCTTTTATAAGTTAACAAAAACCCATGTGTCAATTTCAAAGGCATATAATAGTTCTCACTCCCTAAATCCACTACAGAAAAATTATGCTTGCTAACATCAATTATATTACGAATCAAAACAATTTTCTTACTCTCATGATAGTCTGATGTAAAGTAATAAACATCATTAAAATAAAGAACTGAAATACCAGATTCCTATCAAGTCACATACATATAAAATTATAAGATTAAATTATTAAATAACTATTAATATGCATTTGGATAATTTCTCAACTATATTATTTTTTAAAAGTACATATATTCTATTCTGATGGGAATATCTACATTGACATTGCATCAATATGTCACCCATCATATGTGTCATAAGCCATTGTTTTTAGTTTAGTATTTTGTTTGGGTTACCTTCTAGAAGATCATCCTCATCTATGCCTTTGACAATCTTTGATTTGTAGTCTCGGATAAACATGTATTTTAGCAATCTTCTAAGTTTTTTCTATTAAAAATATAAAATAAGTAAATAAGAAAATATATATACATATTCACTTTACTTATTAAAGACTACTATGATAATTAACTTTAATAAACTTATACCTCAGGATCATTGGGGAAAATGTAGTAATCCTTAGCATAAAACTAGGAAATAAAAATGCAGTCATCATATTAAATATAAGAGCTAAAACACAAGTATTTTTTAAAATGCTTTTTCATTTACAAGTATCCAGATGCTCCAGAATCACAATACAGTCATGCATCGTTTAATGATGGGGATATATTCTGAGAAATGCATCATTAGGCAATTTGTCATTGTGCAAACATCATAGAGTATACTTACACAAACCTAGAAGGTACAGCCTACTACACACACACCTAGGCTATATGAAATAGCATATTGCTCCTAGGCTATCAACCTGTATAGCATGTCACTAACCTGAATACTGTAGGCGACTGGAACACAACAGTATTTGTGTATCAAAACATATCTAAATATAGAAAAGGTACAGCAAAAATGCAGTATAAAAGATAAAAATGGTATACCTAGGGCACTTACCATGAATGCAACTTACAGGACTCAGAAGTGCTCTGGGGTAGTTAGTAAGTGAGTGCTGAGTGAATGTGAGTGCCTAGGACATTACTGTATACTACTGTACACTTTATAAACATTGTACACTAAGGCTACATTAAATTTACAAAAAATTATTTCTTCAAGAATAAATTTACCTTAGCTTACTGTAATTTTTTAGAAACTTTTACATTTTTAAAAAACTTTCAACATTTTTGCAATAATACTTAGCTTAAAACACAAACACCTTGAACAGCCATACAAAAATATCTTCTTTCTTTTGTAAACTTTTTTATTTTTAAATTATTTTAAACTTTTCTGTGAAAAACTACGACACAAACACATGCATTAGCCTAGGCCTACACAGGGTCAGGATCATCAATATTACTGCCTTCGACTTTCATATCTTGTCTCACTGGCAGGTCTTCAGGAGCAATAACATACATGGAAGTGTCACCTCCTATGATAACAATGACTCCTTTGGAATACCTCCTAAAGGATCTGCCTAAGGCTATTTTACTGTTAACATTTTTGTTGTTGTTGTTAATAACTAGAAAGAGTACACTCTAAAATAACAATAAAAATATGATACAAATACATGCATCAGTAACATAGTCATTTATTATTTTTATTGAGTATTATGAACTACACATAATTATGTGTATTAGGCTTTTATATGACTGGGAGCACAGTATTTGTTTACACCAGCATCAACACAAATAGGTGAGTAATGATCACACTACATCATTATAATAGCTATGACATCACTAGGCAATGGAAATTTTTCAGCTCTGTTATAATCTTATGGGACCATCACTGTATACGTGGTCCATTGTTGGCCAAAGTGTCGTTATGTAGTATGTAACTGTAATTGCTGTTTTGTCTTATAAGAAGTTTTAAATTTTTGTTTGAGATTGTGATAAATATCACACTTCCCATACTAAGAGTTTGTAACATCTGCTTTAAAAAGCCAAGCAATATCCATTTTATTGTTTTTTATTCTCTGACAATCTTTTCTTTTTATAAGAAGAGTTGGTTCATGTGTTACATTCATGGAAAACATAATCTGACAAACATATAATCTGAGAAACATATTTTTAAGAAATTCAAAGCTGATAAATTATAGTTAGATCTCAGTGATGGTCTTCTTTAAATTTATTAGACCGCAAAACTGCTTAACTTTAAAAGTAACTGATAATACTTTTTTGTTTGTTATGTACGTATACTTAGAATGCATTATCACTGGTTCCAGGTTTAAGATTTCTAACAATAGCTGAAATATACTGCATTTTACAAAGCTCTTTACATGCGTATCATTTGATGTTTTCAATAGCCCTGAGACTATAATCTAAATATAATCACCTCCTTTTTATGCATAGGGAAACTGAGGTTAAAAAATAGTCTTACAACTAAGGCTCAGCAGGGCCAGAAGTAGAATATAAACTTTGAACTTTAGTATTTTTCACCTGCAAAGAAAAGTAATACCTACCTTGCATGCCTGTTGTGTGGAATTAAAGAGAGACTGAGTGAAGCTGCTTAGTGCAATATGTAAAATGTAATTAGCAGTCAACTGCTTGATTATAAACTGGAATTATTAAGAGAAAAAAATATACCTATATATAGGTTTTTTGCTACCATCCTTTTCTCTCTGCTCTGATTCCATTCTGTACTTCAATTTCATTTTGCCTCATGTTGTTACCTATGTAAACTACTTAAAATTTTTTTTGGAACATGCCAGCATATAAATGAAATTATCATTTTGAAGAGAAAGATGGGAGAATTGGGAACTATCATATCACAGCTATGTTCTTGGCTGGTAAAAAGATTCTGGTTAAGAGTCTGTCTGGACAGTATAAGAGCACTGTTATATGGTATATGTTCCTGAAGTTTTAATATGATTTAAAATTTTGATTTCCCCAAAAGGGCAGGCAAAAGTGTCAGTGTGAGCCATTTTATGTGCTAATCTCTTTACTTCTGTCAGCGAAAAAGAAATTGACAAGATATTCTGTAAAGTACTAAGGCTAACCCTATTGTTCCCCAGCTGGCTTCAAAATGAATCTTTGCACAAGGTCCTCATTTCTGCCAACAGCATTTCAAGGCTCCTTCTGCACAGCACCAATGCTGTATATTACTTGATGCCTATTTCTCTTTAGTCCTCCAAGCATACTGAAGTCACCAAATTCTACAAATTCTTACTCTTCATTATCTCTCTGAATTCTTTCATTCTATTCATTTCCAGAGCCACCATACTAACCATAATTTGCCCTAATTACTGAACCAGCATCCTGGTTATCTTCTTTGCATTTGTTTCCTTCTACATATGATTGTGTGTGCCTCACCCTAGGCAGAAACCTCCACTTGAACAAATCCTAAGCCTCTCCATCTGATCACACACCCCTGAAATTCTGAGTGTCTTAAAACACATCAAATAAATCATACAGATTTCCTGAACCAGATTATAAGCTTAGTGATAGTATAGACATTTCTTTTCCTTTTTATATTCTTCATATAATCTAAGAATTGATTAACTGAAACATATAAAATATTACAGAATATTTTCAACTAGCTACTCATGGAAAATAATTATGACAAAATTGGACACACAACTATCAGCTTAAATATTTTAATACCAGAGTTCAAAGAGTAAGAAAGAAAGATCTTCATAAAAAAATAGAAATGGTATATATTTATGCTATTAGAAAATCCATCTTGATTGGTTTGCTTTTTTCTATACACTAGTGTCACTGAGTAAACTTTGTATCTCAGGTTTAAAAGACTACTCTATGAAAGTCTATAATTCTGTTAATATTAATCTACAAGATGAGAAGAAAAATAAATAGGCTATTCATTTATATCCCATTTATGACAACAAAGCACAGAGTCAATATTTAGTGAATATTTATAGCAATGAAAATGTCTAAATACACATTTAAGGATAAATGAAGATTACTTGTTAGCACAGTTTTACATAAGTGCGCCTGCCCATGCAAAAATAAATACCAATTCTCTTGTAGTAAACCCATTTTGTTGTGCAAACTATGGAGACTAAAACATCAGTTCAATAGTTTCCAATCTGAAAGCAATATAACAAGGATATATAGTTTCCACATGTAAGTTCAATTAAGCACAAGGCCTGGCATTGTAATACTATGAAATTGTTTTATATTACCTTATCTTTGCGCATCAAAAACAGAAGATCTTCAGCAGAGATTACCCTTGCTCCCCGAAGCTGAGAAATTTCAGCAGCTTGCTGTAACTAACAATGAAGGAAATATAAGAATTTTTCTCAATAATATAAATTAAATATAGTAGAGTAATGATGTCTTCAGAGTGATAAATATACTAAGAGTTAAAAACCTTTGGGAATAATCCAGCAATCACATTACTACTTTTAAAAGCAAAACATCTTATGTTTTAAGATATAAAAATGCAATTAAATTAACTTATGAGCCCACCCGTAACTGATACAATAAACAGAAATCCTTGATTTCTTTCATGCAAAAGAAAAATCATGCACAGCTTCCAGAAATGCACTAATGCACCTGAAAATAATTTTATGAAATTTTATCCTTCATACTCATATGAGCAATGGTTTCACTCAGTATCACTAGTTGAATAAATATATTATTAATCTGAGCTCCCATGCTGTTATGATTTGAAATAGACCCATTCAGAACTTTAAAAGATCAACAAAAACAGTAGCTGTTTCTAATATCCAAAGGAAAAAAAAATACTTTTCATTTTGGCAAGTCTTCAATGGGTCAAGGATTCAGTCCATAAATCATAATACTAGACTGCACTAATTTCTTTCCGTACTATTAATAATCACATGCACACAAAAAGTTAACTGTATCTGGAATGCACAACACAAAACATACTGCATGAAAAGTTAGATTCCCCCTGAAATGTTCATCTGGGCCCTTATATCTACAAGGCTGAGAATTTCAGAAGTCTGAGAAATACAATCTTACTTGAAAATGACCTGGAAAATCAAAGAATGTGAAAAATGATAGTTCTATTTTTTTGGCACAGGCAAACTCAGTTTCTTATTTTGATTAGTTGGAAAGAACATAAAATACATCCATCTGAAAAAAATAAAGATGCTGGAGAAAACACTACAAAATGTGCCTATAACTTCTTCCAAATTTGATCAAACCATGCTGATTGCACAAACCAATTCTATCCAATATGAAATATTATAAAATATTTACATATAAAAGCTGTTCCTGAATATGTCCTTCTCTGAAAAGAATAAATCTAACACACATTCTTGAGAACTAATCTTTAAAAAGTGACACACTGTTATCTTAACAATTATATGAAATCATATACTTCATTTGTGCTAAAGAAATTCTGCTTGAATGTTTAAGCGATTTTGCTAAATAAGCTTCAAACCTTTTCTAAATACACAGACTACAAAATAGACTATAAACTCCCTATGTGTCAGCTTTACCACTGAATTTCCTGGATACTGGTGGTTGGTATATAAACATAATCCTACCTAAATATAGAAATTTAAATTTAACTGTGAACCATTTAAAAAGAATTCTTGGGGGTTGGGGGAGAAGGTTTTTAAAAAGATGATATATCTACCCAGAAAGAAACAGTTTTCAGCACGCATGAACATGTTTTTCTAAAAATCTGAAGAGTGTCAGGAAATATATGAACACATGCTTTTTCACATAAAAACATTTCTATCACAGTCTAAAATACATGCAAATGGTGTGAAGAACATTGGCTACATATCCATTTGTCTGAATACATGTAGAAAACAAGGAGATGGCACAGTCAAGTAACGTAATTTTACTCATGTTAAGAAAGGATCAGGAGAAATACATATCCCTACATATAGGTTTACCAATTAATCAACCATTTATCCACACTACATATAAATAATCTGTATTTGTAACACTCCCCAAAATGTCAGTTTATAAACACATTAAGCAGGAAAAAAATGAAAATGGAAAATAAAGACATAGAAAAGTTTGTCAGTTTAATGTCATTTTGAAAAAACAAGTACATTACTATTATAAGGATCTAGAAAATTTATGTCCTGGTTATGTTTGTCATATTTAGCAGGAAAAGTTTATCTGGGGTTTTCATCTACTTGATTTGCTACTTTTCTCTCAACTAATATAGTATCATTCCTAGTAGTAGCATTGTTAGCACTCTCTGGTATGTCTTGGTCTCTGCCCAGTTGGTATGTCTCTGGGACTGAAAGTATCACTATGTTACCTCACCAAGGCCTGCCTATCCTTAATGTGTCCCAAGCTCCAAAATTACCTCTCTCCAATTCTTATTTCCTTATCTCTGGCAAAGGAGAAGAGCAATCTTATGAGCTAATTAAAGTAACTCATACTCAAGTATGCACAGTTGTTTCACATCCTGCAAATACTGTAGTTTTTTTGATCCTCGTTTGGCTGAAATATACTTACTTATATATAAGTGCACCTGTCCAGTTCAAGCCCATGTTAAGGGTCAATCAACTATGTTACCTGTTGGCTTACTTTTCCTAAAAATTTTTGCCTATGCCCACCTGAAAGAGTAACGAATTTCCTCTTTAACAACACAAACTTAAAAAACAGATTAACAATCTGGCAGTCCAGTTCCACGGGGTGCTGAGCTCAAGACTCGTGCATTTAATGTGAAAACGAATACTAGAATCAGGAAACCAATATAACAAATGTTCCTAAAACCTTCAGAGTTAATGGCAACTCAGTTATAGCATTTCTATTTTTCTGATTAATATCATTTCTGTTCTTCAAAGTAAACTAAATATTATACTTGTAACAACTGTTCAGTAGTAAAAATTTCCCCCTAACATATTAACTTTCATCACTTTTGCATTATAAATATTTTATGAAACTTTACTTGGAGTTTGAGCATGAAAAGGTACACTATTACATGTCATTTCAAATGTCACATATTTGACTATACAAATAAATCTCTTATTTTCTCACTGCTATCAATGACACTAACATTCAAATTCAATTTTTTCTTCTTATTATATTTTTATCAACTTCTGTTGATTTTGGTGTTTGTTTTAATCTTAGGGTTTTGGATGTGCTCTCTACTTCCACAGTATTTATCTTAATCCAGGTATTTGGGGATTTTTACCCTACTAAGTTTCAATGTCTCCAAATTGTCATGAGTTCTAGATTTAACTGCTAAAATGACCTCTCCTCATATACAATGTCCAAATTCTTATTCTAAGAACTATGACAATTCCCTATTGCCTAACTTCAATCAATATGGTCTTTAAAGCCCAATTCTTTCACAGATTTTCCCTATACTTTCTTTCTTACTACATTTCTTGTTTTCTCTCATATAATTCTACATTTAACTTCCAATAATTTTGGTTCCTTATGCCTTTGTATACTTGTGATGATTAATTTTATGTGCTCACTTGACTGGGCCATGGGTATCCAGGCCCAATAATGTATGACATTTGGTCATACATTATTCTGCGTATGTCTGTGAGGGTGTTTCTGGACGAAGTTACTGTTTGAGTAAAGCAGATTGTTCCCCCTCTAATGAGGGTAGGGCCACATTCAGTCCACTTAAGACCCGAATAGATGAGAATAGAATAAAAAGGCTGAATAAAGAGGGAACAACTTTTGCCTAAATGCATAACTGGGGACACTGATCTTTTCTGGCCTTTGGTCTCAGACAGAAACATCAGCTCTCTTGTGTCTTGAGGCTGCTGATTTTCAGACTGGAACTGCACATCTACATATTTGCTCTCTTGGGTCTCCAGCTTGTCAAGTGAAGATCTTGGAACTTCTCAGCCTCTATAATTGTGTGAATAATTTCCTTATAACACATCTCTTACACACACACATACACTCTTATATACACACACATCTCTGCAGAACCTTAACATAGTACTATATTCAAATATGAGAAATTCTTGATTTTTTATAGGATACAGCACTTTACTCTTTAAAATATAGTCTTCAAAATAATTTTCTCAAAGAAATAATATCTATGATTATTTTCACACAACAGTGTTTATCACCTAACCTAGCCATGGAACTTAAACACTCAGTTTAAGATATCTTAATTGTACTTGTTGTCAAGTTTCTTCTTTATCTACCTCAACTAGTTTTCTATCATCCCTGCCTCTCAACTTCCTTTTGAATAATATACTTCTAGGTCCAAGAGCACTGATCCCTAGTTTATAAATATTTGTTAAATGTTGGCAATCCATTTTCTCCTCCACCATTTTGTTTTCCCATCTATAATATAAAATGAATTGAGCTAGATGAAGTCTATTTACCCCTGTATTTCGCTAGGGCCCACATAAATTCAGCACAAGATTTCTCTAAAGTTCCAAAAGGTTTTAAATGTACAACAGAATTAAGGTGATGATTCTACAATTATTAAGATACTGAAAGTGTTCTAACAACACTTCTGCTGTAGCTCTTTCCTTTGGGTTTTGTCCAAGTCCTGGATTTTTCCTTTTTGAGGACAAATAGTAAATAGTAAAAGGCAGGAGTTGTGATCATGAAGAGGCAGAATCTTAGGTGAGGTTGTTACCTAGCCTAAAATTATTAATTTTTCTGTTTTTCTATCCGTTAAGTCTATCTATCACACATACACTAATACCAGGCCAGATAACCTAGAGGTTAAGCTATGAAAGGACAGCTCTGCTTTTAACCATACTTTCCAGCCACAGATAACCTCAAAAGTCCTCTCTAAATCTTCCATGTTATGACTGAAAGAACCTGGAGTTAGGAAACTCCAGTTCTAGTTTTATCACTAAGTAACTGCATAACCTTTGATAAACCAAATAACTTCTCTAGATCTGTTTATATTTTAGTTTTATTAGAAATGGGTCATCAATGACTTCAATGACTAGGAGGAGAATTAACAATTTTAGTAGTAATAACAGCTACCATATATTGAGTCCCTAATTTGTACCAGGCACTGTGGTATGTGTCTTATAAATGTTTAATTTCAATAAAATTAAAATTATGTAAATAAAATTTATATAAGTTAAAATATACATACTAAAAATCAAATAATACTCTAAGTTTTATAATGATAGATATGAATATCCTATCACAATTCTTCCCAATATGTTATCCTGCTTCTAGTGGCAACCACTTTCAACTTTTTAAGCTTCTTTTTCTGTTATTTACCTCCATAATTGAAATAAGCTTATAATGCTTGTTTTCTTTATTGTTCAACTTTTAAGATTATCTACTGGTTTCTTATTATGAGAGGTAAAAAGGATTTAGTGTTCTTAGACACCCCAAATTTAACCATTTTCTTCCTTCCCTCTTGACCTTTGCCTATGAAATATAATTTTTTTTGTTAATGTCCAGTGTTTATATTATGACAGTATAAACATCATTAACAGCCAGACCACTATGATCATATTTCTCTTCTTGTTTTTCCTTGTAGTTAATAACTACATCGGTTCAGTTTTCTGCTTAATTTTTTGTGAACCTAATACTATTTCATGCCAAACTCTTTTGAAAGATTTGAAATGTATCAGAATTCATTTCAGTCTTGCTGTGTTTTTTTGTTCGTTTGATGAGACATCTTATCTGGAGCCCTCTAGAATCCCTTCTACTCTTCTGTTTTGGATCCTTATTTCCTTGACCCCATTGCTTGCTCTTTTTTAATTTACTTCCTTATTTTGGCAGAAATTTTCTCTGAAATTTTTCTTCTTAGTTGTGAGCACAGTTATAATAGCTGCCTTAAAATCCTTGTCTATTAATTTCAATATCTGTGCCATTTTGGAGTTAGTCTCTATTGACTATATTTTCTTGGGTTTGGGCTATGTTTTCCTGGAATGTTACCTGAGATATTATGAATAATACATTGCAAGAACTCTGGATTATGTTAATTCTTTTTAAGAATATTGATTTTTTAAAAAAATAGACAATTAACTAGAGTAAATTCAAACTGCAACATCTATCTTTCTTCCCTGTGGTGGGCTACAGCTGATATATGCTGCTGATAGTTTTCTAAGAAAGGGTATATAGGAAATAAATTTTTAAAATCCTGTATGTCTGAAAATGTATTTATATCACCTCCCTACTTAATTGATAATCTGTCCAAGTATAGAATTCTAGAGTAAAAAGCATTTTCTCTCAAAATTTTAAAGTTTTTGTTATATAGTCTTCTAGTTTAAAATGTTGCTGTTAAGAAGTCAGTTGTATTATGATTCCTAAGCTTTTACATGACTTTCTCCCACTCTGAGAAACTTCATTCTCTTTATACTTCAAATTCTGAAATTCCATGATGCTGTGCCTTGATGAGGGTCTTTCTTCAAATATTTTGCTGGGTACTCATGGGACTACTTCACCCTGTATATTTTTGTCCTTCATATCCAGGAAAATTTCTCGGATTACTTTGAAAGTATCTTTCTTTCTGTTTTCTGGATTCTTTCTGGAATGTCTACTAATTGAATATTGATGGGTTTGTGCCTAGAATCTCTAATATAGAGATCTTTTTATTTAACCTCTCCCAGAGAGTAAGTTTATACTATTTTGCCAGGATGGTGAAGCACTAGTTGACTGCTTATATGGTTTGGATAGGGTATTGGTATAAAATTACACTTTTACTTTCTACCAGTATTCCTGTTTTTAGTTCATATAACACTTTTTTTCTTCAGAGACACCTTCAATCCTTAGCTTTTCCATGTTCCAAGGTTTCATTTTTCTCGCATCTGTATGCCTTTCTATCTGCTTTAAGCTTCCAAAATTTTTTGACTCCTCTCATCTGCCATTTTCTTTGTCTTTGTAGGTTTATAACTTTAACATTATTTTGTAATTATTTAGTGGATTTTTGAGAGGTTTTGGAGATACTCATGTGTACCACCCATGTTTAACAAGAGGCTGACACTTTTTTTTAATGCTAACATTTATTAAATATACTATTCTATACTATTCTATGCTTCATATCTTCAGTATATTATCCATCATGACAAACCTATGTGAGATGTCCAGGCATACAAAACTGGTACAAAGTAATACATGCTTAATGTGAAGCCATTCATGTTTCTCTCTTAATTTCTTATTCAGAATAGAGGAAAATGCAATCACTAAATCAAGTCTTACATTGCATGGATAAGTATATCCATACAAACATTTATTTGTCTTTCAAAACAGTTTCATTGTTGGCACATAAACAACCGCACAGCTAAGGAAATAACAGAACAAAGAGACAACGTACAGAACGGGAGAAAGTATTTGCAATCTACATATCCAATAAAGGATTAATGTCCAGAATTTATAAAGAACTCAAATAAATCAGCAAGAAATAAACAACACCATTATAAAGTGGGCAAAAGACATGAAGTGAAGATTTTCAAAACAATATACAAATGGTCAATAAACATATGAAAAAATGCCCATCACCACTAAATACAGGTCTTATGATAAATCTTCATGGCTAGATAACGGGACTAAAATCACTGAATTACACCAGATTACACACGGACCAATGTAATGATTAGAAAAATTACCAACTGGAAAGAATAAAGTAATGCTAAAGAATAACTATGGGGAGTAAGGAAAACTGATTTCTAATTTTATGTCTATTACTATTTTGCTCTGGCAAAAGCAACTTTTTAATTTTTTGTTGCTGAGAAAATATGTGGAGAAAGTGCCAATTTTAGAATTGTACCTTCTGATGCGAGGTCTAAGAACCTGATGCATGCAGAGGGCAAGGATCTGCTATGAAACTCAAAGTGTGGCCTCCTCTATTGGCACAATGTATCTTGAAGAGTGCTCCAATGCATTTACATTACTATTCCCATGTTATGGTCTAACTCAGCAGATTATCTCCACACTGTTACACTATAAAAATTCATTCCATTAGTACTTTAAGAAGCATTAAAAATCATTACTTTGAAAAAGTTTCCAAAACCATCTTGACTTTTTTTCTCTCATGTTTTTAAATGCCTATGATTTGATGTTTAAGTGAGATAATGTCATGCAGCATATAATAAGCCCTGCATAGATGTTATTTACATTTATTTAGACAACAGGAATTAAATTTGAGGGTACTCCTAAAAAAAGGTTTATAATTTTTAATAGAAAGATTGAGGGCCCTTATCAGATTATTAAATTTGTGTGGATAAATATAAGTAATATTTGTACATTTGTGTGGTAGTTTTTTTCCTTAATTATAAACATCTTTGTATATAATTGTATATACACAATTATATATATAATATATACAATATAGACATATATGCAATATAATTGTGTATACACATAGATAACACACATGTGTGTACCACTAAAGCCACTTTCTTATAAGATGTAAAATAACTCTCATCTAAACTTAAAGGGAAAAATTATGTGGGCTGCTTTTGATAGAGAACTAATTATTTCTCTAATAATTTCTCACAGAAAATCACCTCAACATGAAATACAATGTACACATTAGTGTTCATACAGTTTTGTACCTATACTTTTTAACTGAAGAGCTGATTTTTCTGGTCCTCACTTTCTTCAAGTGAAAACTAAAGAGAGGTGAATACCAAATGAGCTCCAAAGTTTCTTCCGGCTTTTACTTTCCAATTCTAGTATTTAACTCTAGGTATAGTTTACTTTTGGTTCCATAATTAAGTGCTTACATCAATAAGAGAAGAAATAAAGAAGAATGGGAGGATCGCTTGAGGCCAGGAGTTGAGATTGCAGTAAGCTATGATCACATCACTGCACTCCAGCCTGCGTGACAGAGTGAGACCCTGTCTCTTTAACAGACAAACAACCCTGAAGAATCACAAGAAGGAATGGTAAAACTTGATGAGGTACAGACAGGAGTCAACATTCAAAGGGAAACCCACGTAATCATACCAGTGGAAATAGCAACCAACCGAATTAACTGTATGAGTATGGAGGAAAGTATGAGGTTAGGCTCTTAGCATTAATGATTTATTTTACCATAATGTTTACCATGATATACAAATCAGCAGGTGATATAGTTAATTACTTCAGTATCCTCCCCAATAGTTCCAGATACATTTGTAAGCCAAAAACAGTTGCAAAATGGGATTATGGCAATGCAATTACTAATACATAGAAGAGATTGGTTTCTATCCATTTGTAATCTGCCCTATGCTTTTATCATATGATGAACAGAGAAAATTTGTATATATTTTCCCCTCAGTCTGTCAGAGAAAGGAACCCTTATTCAAATTCTGTATCCAAAGACTGCTTGCATAGGAAAACCAATATATGTTGTATATAGTATTTATCAAATTAGAGGTAGTATATGTAAAACTGAATGTAAAACGGTTTCCTAGACTCAGATGTCACTTCCATATTCCATTGCCATGTTATTAAAAAGGGCTCAAGAAGATGATATAATACAGATCTTATTACACTTACATGTCATTGTAAACATCAAGTAACATGCTGCAGACAAATGGAGAACTGTAAAGCACCATACAAGCATAAGCTACTGCTTAGGAATGGCTCATTCATGGCTAGGGAGAATGTGAAATAGCAATGTACTCAGGAAAGGAAAAGAGATTCCCCTCATAATATGGTAGGCTGAGAAAATGTTTTAAATCTAGTTACTAAAACCAAAATCAGGATATTCTTATGAAATTTATTCATATCAGGATAGAATGGTACAGTCGGTCAACAACACTCTACAATTGCATTCTGAGAAAGCAAACAGCATAGAAACGGCAGAATCCCATAGCCTTCAAAAAGATAAGTGAGATGTCACTGCCTCTCTGAGGTCTTCTCTAACTGAAGCATAGACCTAACCACTCCCTTTGAATTGTACTACATGCATACCTTGTACAACTTCAGCCAGCTTACCATTTACCACTTTATTTTGTAAAGATCTCTTTACAAGAAGAAGGCTTCCCTTCCAGGATGCAAACTCTCCATTAATGTGTGTTAGAATCAAGTAAAATGGTACTTAAGCAATTTGGCAAAAGCCACTGAAGACAGTAAGTTATATGACAGATGTAGAGGAACAAGCACAGGAACTAGAGTAGGAAGGCAAAGGATTGCTGGCTCCTACCCTGGGCTCTGTTTTAAGGTGGTCAGTAACTAAATGTAATGGGGACTGTACTAACTCACCAAAACAAACAAGCAAGCATGTCTAGTAGTAATATCAGTTATCTTGCAGGGATGTTAAAAAGAACAAGTGAGGAAGAAAAATAATAAACAGAGAAAAAATAATGTCTAGAACATAATAGTGGCCCAACACATATTAATCTTTTATTTCTTCTTTTTGATTCTCAGGGTAGTGATATTATAATGCTACAAGAGAAGTCATAAAAGGGCAAATCTTCAAACTATAGTATTGTGGAAGAGGCTAAAGTGAAATAGGTAAGTATGGAGGTTAAAAAAATATTATTTTAAATTGAACACTGGTCCCTGGTTTATTCATCAAATATATATTTATTGAACACTTAATATAGGCCTATCATATGGCAGGAAACTGGAAAGTATGCTAATTAGAAGCAAAGCAAAGCAGGCAAACACACAATGTGGTCCAGTGATTAAAATGGTTAATTCCAGATTCCAAGGTTTAATTTAAGAAAGGTAGCACCAATAAGAAGAGTAACAAGATCATAAACTATAATTTGTTAAATATGGCATGAAATGTATAACATGTTTTACAAATTTTTATAAAATTGTCAGTTCTACTAATACAGAAAACTTATAAGTTAGGTGATATTAGTATTTTATAGAGTTTTAAAAGATTAGGAAACATTTTAGATAAGGAAACAGTAGCTCAGAGCACTCAAATGACAAAAATGGGATTTGAATAAGTCTGTCCCCACTATATCCTCCAGCCAGAGGATATCCATTATCCATTTTCCTCATGAAACTAATCAGTTTCCTCACGTAAGCTAATAATTAAATATGCAAAATTCAGTAATGATCAATCAACATATATCATGTTATAGGCCGTAGACAGAATTAGCAGTTTAATATGGTTTTTATGGAGTTTTAAAAGTCTCTGATAAATTTCTGTAAAGATTCTGGTATGAAAATGTTTTGTTTTTTGGTATAGGGGAAGAATTTTTCATATGGTCCATAACAGATTTACTCTTACAACACATAGCAATTCTTTTACAAATCCTTTAGAAGTTTTAACATGCTACTAAGACCCTCATTAAATTTAAAGTTTTCAGTTGATATACCAGATTTGACACTGGCCATGTGATCTCATGCTAGGTAACTGACATCGCTTACCTTCAATCTCACCATTTTTAATATGGATGTAATGAAACCAGTATTTCTGGGTTGTGTATGGACTATATTAAATCACATATACAAAGTATTTGGCACAGTTTCTGATATCAGACTCTTAAGAAATATTCATTCTTATTGTATTCTCACCATTTTCTGTCCAAAAAGCTGTATGTAGAGTTAATGTGAAAAGTACTAGCACTTTACCTCCTTACTAGGTAAGAGTGGAGGTGAAAGGAGGAATTTTTACCAACTAACTAGATGCCAGTGCAATATATGTACAGACTCTGGAGTCTGCCTCTACCACTATCAATATTTATGCCATGTATTGCTACAGTCACAGGTATGAATCAGAAGTGAAAAATTGTCCAAAACTGTATTTACTTTCTTGATATTACCAATTGATATAAAGGTAAACAATTATTATAGACTGATGAACAACCATAGATAGAAAACTCACTTTATATTTACTTTATATTTTAATTTGCTTCTCTTAAGTGCTGAAAGCTATATACAGTAAATAAGTAATTAAGATAAGAAATGAAAAATAAGATAAGAAAATTAGAAGATTCATATAGGTATAATACACTAAAACATAAGTTCTGAAAGAAAAAGGAAAAAAAAAGAAGAGAAGAAATTTATTAAAGAACTAATACAAGAAAATTTCTCAGAAATAAAGAATATAATAGTACAAACTAAATTTACTAATTTCTAGGCACAATGGATGAAAAAAGGCCATCCCAAGTCAGATTCACTTATTCATTCACAAATATTTGTTGAAAATAAGGCACAATTCTCGATGGCAGGGACATAATATTGAACAAAATAAAGTCCAGGTTGTCATGGGGCTTATATTTTAGTGGTCAGGAGACAAAAAATAGACAAATTAACATATCATAATAATTCCTAAGCCAGAATAAGAAGAGTAAGCAGGACAGGCATGCTAGAGTGGGATTTATGGGTTATTTTACACAGGGTAATCAGGGCAGTACTCACTAATATTCCATGCAGAAGGAATAAAAAGTGCAAAGCTTCTGAGGCAAGACCTTGCTTGAACATACTGAAGGAAAGGGAAGGAGGCAAAGATCACTACAGTATACCCAGAGAAGGGAGAGTGGCTGGGGGTGAGATCAGAAAAGTAGCCTGGGGGGGGGGGCGTGTCATGCAAAAAACATTCTAGGCATATCATCCTGAAATTTCGAAATTCTTAGGACACACAGTAATATTAAAAACTTACAGAGATAAGGGAAAAAAACAGGTCAAACAGGTCACCTGTAAAGCAATTAGAACATTATCTCAACAATGCTGAACACCGGAAAACCATGGCAAAATGCCTTCAAAATCCCGGGATAAAAGAATTTCTAACTTAAAAGTTTTCACATGTAGCCAAACTCTCAAAAATCTGTGAAGGTAATGCAAGGTAGTTTATATAAAAATTCACCACTTATGAACTCTTTCTTAGGAAGCTGAAAATGTGTTCCAGCAAAATAAGGGAATGAAACAAGAAAGGTAACTTTTCATTGGTTTACTCCCTTGTAGGAAATAAGGTAGAACATAAGGGGTCCAACAGGGAATAAAGGAGTCCCCAAGATGTGATGGTAGATCCCAAGACAGACGTGCAGCAAGTTTAAAGAGCAACTTTTGAAGCAAGCAGATAGAAGAATCTGGGAGAAATATTTCCATAAAAGATGACATTGCGGAAAACACTTGTTTTATTTATATTGACAATGGATTCACACTGAGATGTGGATACGAATCACTGGTAGATATGTAGAAAACTAAACAAAGGAGTAAGATAATTATAAACAAAACAAAACAAAAGTTACAAATAAGAAAAATGCGAATCTGGTATGCTGTATGACTCAGCTGTGAATTAAGGTGATTTCAGATTCAAACCAATGACCAATAAACTAGCTGAAAATTACAATGTTAACTGTATTAGGAAGCTTAGGTAGGAGTGGCTGCAGTGAAGGAGGGGTGATGAATGGATGGAGAAAAGGAAGGATAAAGGAATAAAAAGGAAAGAAGAGACTGTGAAAATAAAGGAACGGAATGAGAATATAGAAATAGATAAGAATTTAAGATAGAATAAAAGAGAGTTTATGTCAGTAGGAAAATAAGGAATTATTTAATCAATGGTTTGGTAAACCATAGGTAAAACTGAAGAGTAAACGGTAAGATTTCATCTTATACCATATATAAAAATAAACTCCAGAGAATTATAATAAAAATTGAAATGTAAAAGACAAAATGACAAAAATCATGAAAAAGATCTAGGGAACTATGTATACAAGCTAAGGTTGAGAGAAGACATTTTTATCCACGGCCAGAAGTCTACAAAGAAAATGTAAACATTATTATATCTTGTCTACAAAGATGCCTCCCATTGGATTTATGCCCTTAATAGTTCTCTGCCACATGGAATCTGAGCTGGCCTGTGACCTGCTCTACTAATAGAATATGTGAGAGGTGATATTCTGGGATTTACCTGCCTAGGCAATAAATAGCTGCTGCAGCTTCCACTTCTATGCTTTTGGGAGCCTGGTGCCATGATGTAAGAAGATCATGCTGGACAAATCATGTAGAGAAAACAGATGGAGAGAGCCCCTGAGTCTACACAGGGAAGAAGAGAAGGCTAGCCTTCCTAATAATGCTGGTTAACATTCCAGATGATTTAGTTCTAGGTACTACCTGACTACAACCACTGTGAGATCTCAAGCAAGATAAGCAGAATCCCCAGCTAAGCCAAGTGATCGAATTATAAGAAATAATAAAATGATTTTTGTTGTTAATCCCACTATGTTTTGAGGTAGTTTATTGCACAGCAAAAAACAAAACAGTAAAAATTTTCTCAGAAGATCTAGGATAATATAACTATCGGGGAGACATCCTTATCAAAAGCTGGAGACTCAAAAAGGAAAATATAAACATATATGATTATATAACATTTAATAAACTTCAGTGGCAGATTTGAAAAAAATCTTCAATGTAAATTTAAAAGACGTAATAACTATTTTAAGCATAAAATTTAGAAATTTATAAGAAAACAATCCAATAGAAATATGGACAAACATAGGAACAGGTGATTCACAGAAGAGTAAATTCAAATGTCAACCAAATTGAAGATGCTCAAAGTTACTAATAGAGAATTGCAAATTAAAGTAAATGAGATAATTAAAGTAAATGAGGATTTCAAGCAAAAAATCAAAAGGAAGTACAACTTCTGTTGCCAGCAGGGGTATAAGAAAACACCATTTGCAGAATGAAAACTGTTACCGCATTTTGAAAAAACAACCTGACAATTTATTAAGACAAACAAATAAACATGATGAAAACAAAGTGCTTTACCAATAGAGGAAAGATAAATAGATTACGGTACAACTATATCATAGCATAGTCTACATTTATTTATATTCTAAAAATGAAATATAGTTTCATTAGTTGACCTGAAGGGATTTCTATGAAGTACTGTTTAGCAAGAAAAGCAAAATGTAGAAGTATGTATAATTCCATTTATTATAAAGCAAATAATAATGGTGAAAAACCTATATATATGTTGTTATTTCTACACGTCTGTATCTATCTATACACTAAAACGTGGGGAAATATATCAAAGGATAACTAGAAGAGTTAAATGAGTTTAGGGATACATGAGGACAGGTAAAGAGAAAAATATCCCTTTTAAGAAAGAATTTATAGTATGAGCACAGTGACACATTCAGTTAAAATTATTTGTATATGCACTGAGACAAAACAAAGTTAGATCATTATCTCATTCCTTCTCTACGTTGAAATAAATTATAACTGTGTAATTTTAAATGTAACAAATTAATTAATCTTAAAATAATACACGTGACTATTAATCTGATCTCAAGAACTTTCTAACCACAATAGCATTAGAAAAAATAAAGGGAAAAAAAAATCAGTGAAATAGATTATATTTATAATGAAAATTTCTGGCATTAGAAAATAAACCTAATTAAAAGGGAGAAGCTGGAAAAACATTTTAAAAGTGAGTTCTTAAAAAGTTGCTACTCTAATAAAAAGCCTATGGAAATGGAAAAACAACAATGACAATAACATTAAAAGACTAAAAAAAAATGGACAAAGGACATGAAAAATTCACATAAGAACATCAGTGACTAATGTGATCAAAAATACAAAATAAAACGACTGTAAATTATCAATTTATAACTCTTAAATTGAGAGAATTTTAAAACAGTAATACTCTCGACAGGATGGAATTCAGAGGGCAAGCTCATTCACTGCTAGAGAGATACAATCTTTTGAAGAGAAATTTCAAATTGTGTGCCAAAGAAATTAATACTTTATCACTCCATAATGTGATTTCCAGGCACCTATCTTGGAAAATAATCAGACATTGATAACAATTTACAAACATGGATATAATTTTACATGCTATGTACAACAGTGAAACACTGGAAAGGCATAAACTTTCATTAATAGGAGACAGATAATTTACAGTGGAATTTTACATTGCTACTAATGAAAGGGTTATTTTTAGTCTATTTGGTAACAGAAGAGATTTCTAATAATAAGTTATTAAGTTTAAACAGTATGCTGTAATTTGTATGTACAGTAATAATGTAAATTTTATAAAAGTAAAATTTCATTTACTGAAAAAGAGAAGAATATTCATAAAAATACTAAGGAGTAGTTATATGATAGTGAAATCCTAGGTGATTTTCACTTTATATTTTATCCCTTTCTGTATTTTTCAAATTCTCTACAATTAATTTTTATTACTTTTAAACTAATACAGTTAATGTTTTTAAACCATCTTTTCAAATTTAGCGAGTAAGTATTTAATCGGGTAACATTTTGTCAGTGAGGAATTTAAACTGAAGCTTATGGACTTTCTGAAATTGTATGTAAAATGTGTAGATGGGAAGGAATTCAGAGTTTCATTAGAGTCTCAAACACATCCATGACAGACCAATGAAAGATAAAATTAAAAAGAATAAAAATTCTCTAATAAAATATTCAGTTATTTTACCAAACTACTCAAGTAGTTTTACTTACGGTGTATAAACAATCTAAAATTTCTCTCCTTGGGCCTGATACAGAAACTTCTAGATGGCTTGTTCAGAGAGTACTCAAATTAATTCTTCAAGGCCCTCTAAAATTCTAAGTACTTTCTTCTTTATACAGGTTTAAAAAACATATAAGACAGGTTACAAAATCAAAATGAAAGAAAAGAGCTGTATGTAAAACACCCACAAATAGCTCACTATGACTAATGATTACAGCAGCTATTCACATTAAGAGACTGTATTTTTTTCACATTTTTCATAGCAATCAGAAATTAATATTTCACCAGATAAAAACTGTCAAAATTTAATCATTTCCACTTCATTATACCTAGAAATATTGAATAATACTGGTTAGGTAACTGAGTCCACCTTTGGCTTTAAAATGTTAATGTATATGGATAGCTAGCTATCACATATGTATATAGAATAGAATCTTCTGGTTGTTATTTTCTGTAAGGCACCAGGATTTCTTTACACTAAATCTGCAATTATTTTTTTTATAACACTAGGAGAAATCTTTTCTCAACATAAACAAGGTAAGTGAATACAGCACAGAAGATATACATATACAATTTGAAGGAAATGAGTTTTAAAAGGTTTAAAGGCCTGTTACTCTGGGTTTTAGAACTATTAATAAAACATTTGATAATGACTAAGTTGGCAATTTGTTAAATTACACTTCACTGTGTACACATATTGCATGGTACTGATTTTTAAATGACTGAATAGTTATTAAAATCTTGGTTTTATTTTCAAAGTAGCATCTAACAGATTTAACCATTAGATATTTACAAAGAAAAACTATGCTTCTGTTTTTTAAAGTGTATTTTTTAATAAGCATTCATTTCCCAAGATCAGTGATTTGAAAGGGCTATTTCACTTTCCTTTAGTAGAGAGAAAGGATTCCATTTAAACTTTAGAAGGGCACAGAAAGAAGTAAACAAGTCAGCTGAACATAATTTCCTCTTTACTGCTTCTTAAAAGTTATGAAATAAAACCTATTATTTAATTACACTGGATCAAGAAACAGGAAGAAAAAGATGCACTTAAGTCACAATACCCCTGAAAAAATAAATTGCTATACTTTCTCTAGGAATAACGAGTTTTAATATGTAGATGGGCATTATTCAAACATTTTAAACTATTTTACTAAGGTGTGAAAGGCTTTAAACAAAAATCAACAATAAAATAGCAAAATGTCAAAAATTAAAGGAAGGAATTTTAAAAACTGTTGTATTTCTGAACTATTGAAGAATTCAGGTTTTGCTATGAAATCTGCTTCCATCAGCTTTCTTAAAAAAACAAAACTCTGAACTATTTATGCACAGCAAAAAAAATTTTATTAGGCAAGTAGGATTTATCTTTATTATGTTTAAATAAAATGTAGACGATGTTCCAAATTAGTACAACTATTACGGAAATAAGAATAAAGGCTTTTAAAACTGGCAACAAGATTTTACAGTTGGTCAGAGGCTATCAGGGCACTAAAGGGATAAACAGTGATCAGACAGAGTCACTGCCCATATATGGTCTGCAGTAGGGGTTGGCAAACTTTTTGTGTAAAGGGTGAAATAATAAGTATTATCACTTTTGCTGGCCATACACTGTTGCAGCTATTCATCTGTCATTGCAGCATGAAATCAGCCATAGACAACACATAGATGAATGAAAATGACTATGTTCTGACAAAACTCTATTTACAAAAATAAGCAAAGAGCCAGACTTGGACCACAGGCCATAGTTCCCGACCCCTGGTCTACTGCATCGTGGGAAAAACATGAAAACTACATAGTGTCACAAAAAAACTGCTATGCTATAAAATAAAAAAAAACAAAAACAAAAAAGGAGTACTCAAAACTAAACATGAACTTCGATTTTAACAATGCAATCCATATTTTCATTCAGGTAAAGAACAGTCGAAAGAACACAGAATTTATGATTAGGTATATTAGTTGTTTGAAAGTTTTGATATGACTTTATAAACTATTATTTATTATTCAAATAGCATTCTGAACTTTTGACATTTACTTGCAAATTATATACTTAGAAAGTCCTATTTTCTCCTAATGCATTTATCCTTACCAACACACATTAGAAGTTCCTCAAAACAAAAACTCTGTCAAATAGAAATTCATACTCTTGAATAACACACTAATATTATGTTTCTACTATATCCTTATTTGCTCTTAAATAACAAACTAGATGACATTGATTACCAATACTCTTACTGAATGAAAAAGAAGCCCCAAAACTTTAACATATATAATTAATTAAATATGTTGACAATAAAGAAATCTAGACTACAAACCCACAATGAGTCAGAAGCTTTTTAACTTATTACTTTTAAATTAATTATTCTTCCTCTCCTTCTCTTGAGAGATTTTTTTCCTCTTTTAAATGTGTGGTCAAGAAATTGGACCTCAAGCTCTCAATGTGCAATTTATTTCTTACATTTCAAAATTTTAGCAAACAAATCTTACCAGAGGACTGGTGGCTATTTTGTGTCTTACAGAAGCAAGACTACATCAAGCTTTTGCTTTCAATTTGTTTTGACCCATTTATTTATTGAACAAATATTTATTGAGTGCCTACTATACACCAGGCTTTGTGCTAGGAGGTATGGTGCTATAGTGATAAAAATAGTCTGGGTCCATGTCTTCAAGGAGTTTCCATTATGATGAGTAATAAGTAAATCAATAAATGAAAGATTTATAAGACATAATAAATGATACAAAGGAAAAATAAGTTTGCTGAAGTAGATCTTACGGGAGGGAGACACCTACATTAGACAAGGGTATCAAAAAATGCCTAAGTGTGTGACATCTTAGTTGAGACTTGAAACCTAAGGATTCAAAGGCCACTCACCAGTGTGGAGAGAGTGGTGGAGAGTAGCACACAAAGCACAGGAAAAAATATGTGCAAAGACTTCTGGATAGCAAAAAAAGTTGGCCTACGTGAGAAATTGAGAGATAATGATGGTTAAAAAGAAAGAAAAATGAACAAATAAAGACAAGAAAAGGGCCAAGTGATGCAGGACAGTGATGTAGGACAGTGTTGGCCATTTGTTTACAAACCTTAAAAATTAATGACTAGTAAATGGCAATCTTTCCAAATCAGAAAAATCCCTCATGAAATGGAAATATCCAGGAGGAGCAGAAAATGTAAAAAGAAAACATGCCCTTATTTTTATCCTCCACCTTGTAATTTTATCTAAACATTTCCTCCTCACTAGTCACAAGTCCTAAACTTAGGTAAAATTAAGTGTCTCCTACCAATAGGACATTGTAAAGACATCTGTATTTTCTCAGGACTCAGGAACTTGGTCTTCCTGGGCTCCAATTTCCTCATTTGAAATACAAGATAATAATAACTACTCCTCCTTAGGGTTATGAGACGATTATGACTTATCCTACAAGGATATGCAGGCCTATGCATCTGGGTAAGAGATGCTAACAGATAAACATGCAGCAGATCTTCCAGAAATGTCAACTGTATTAGAAAATAAGTAATCAAAATATTATTTTTATGTTAAAAATATACACAGATATATTATGGAATAGAACATTAAATTTTATTAAGAAAGGCTGCTTCAAAAAAAGCAACTCCGTTCAGTCTAATACCTCCTCATAGTGGTAAGTGTATGCAAAGTGCCTAGAACATGGGATGGCTCCTTACTGTATGTATCTGGAATAGGGCAGACACTCACATACTGTATTATAAGGGAAAACTAGCTTTTAGTGCTTAAGAAACTACTAATAGCTAAGTGATATACATATAATTTTAATTCTTCATTTTTATTAAGGAATTATCCCCTTTCTTAACATTTTGTTCAAAGAAGGACTTTACAAAAGGGCACTGTCCTCCTTTTCCTAAATATTTAAAGCATTGTAGTATGCAGTCCATTCAGCTCATGTAAAAAGAATCTTTTCTGTCTCACTGGTTATTTGGACTATCACATAAAAAGCACGTTTTTCTGGGAGGTTTACATCTTAAAAACAAACAAACACCAAAAAAACCTAAAAAGAAAAACAAAAAACCAAGGCAGATCACAAAGAGGGTACAAAATCTTTAACTCAATTAACCCCTATTTAATTTCATTTTGTTCTCAATGAAAATGAAAGCAACAAAAAAATACAGAAATAATTGATTTTAATGTCAGTTCTTTTAACATAGCCCTTCTTCTTCTTAGGCAAAATTCCCATAGGAAACAATAATTAGACTTATATGTAAGCTAAAAATCCCTTTCTGACATGAATTCTGAACATTTGCTTTAATCTACATGCAGACACTATATTAGATGCTATTTAGAGTCACAAATAAAAGAAGAGTAAGAGTGGATGGAAAATGGAAAGCAGGAAAGTCCTCACCTGCCTTCAAGCCTATCCCAGTGTGGGAGATCATACACACATATCAAAGGCTGATAAGAACAGAGAAATTCATAAATAGGATCTTATTATAGCTATATACAATAACTATTTGATAAAATTACATTAATTCAGCTTTCACTCATTTATAAATTGTTGGGATATGTTGGACATCGAAATTTAGCTTTTACTCACTGAAGAGAATTGACTTACTAACCATACTGAAGCTACAAACAATTCAGGGCTTTCAAGAACTACTTAGTGCTTTTCTAAAACTGAGAAACTCAGAAATATGTATCTTATAAGAAGAATTTATTAATTTCATATATGTAAGTGAAGTAAGAGACATTTTGTCTTATACTTTTATTTGTAAAAGAGTGGGATGAATTATTTCATTTAAATTGAGCTGCTATAGTTACTGCTCACTCGTCTAACCATCTAAAATGACAATACTACTAATAAAATAGCAGCAGTAGTAGTGGGGCTGTGTTAGTGTTAATGGTAGGGTCCATTCGCAGACCTCTTAAGCCCCTGTCCAAATCTCTGTCATCTCCTACTCAACCCGTAGGCACTATTCACTGCTGGGCTAAAAGCTCTCCACATAAGTCCTGATAATATACCTTTGAATCCATTATTCTATCAGGCTGGAATAATCTTCCCAGTTTCGTCTGGCTAACTCTTACTCAACCTTCAAAACTCAACTCTGGCTTCATATCCTCTGGGAAACCTTTCCTAATCCCCAGGTTCTCAAAATTCTTACAGTACTACTGAACAAACAATAGCACTTGTACCATAAAGTAGATTTCCTTTTCTATCTCCACCACTTACCTATAAATTACTTGAGTTTGGGAATCACATCTTATCTTATTATATATCCCTAGCAGCTAGCATTAGACACTCAATATATGGTTTATTGAATGAATGAATGTATCAGGTACCATACTAGGAATTTAAATATGGCAAAACAAATCCTTTAAAATTTTACTGATCAAAGTCTCATAATTACTAGGTAATGGAGTTAGGAATAAATCCAGGCCTGCTGGGTTTCAGGCCAGGTAACCATGCTCTCAATTGAAAGGATTATCTCACATTCTTAGGTTCTTAGTTCTTAAGTCATAGATTCTTGGATGGGATCTCTTCTAGTTTGAGAATAAAGCCACTGCCCTCTGGTCAACTGAAGAATCATTTTAAACCATGCAAACTGGGACTTCAGTTTAAAAAAAATAAAATTATTTTAGTATTTCAAATTGCCAATGAAAGACTTCTCAAAGCCATAATAATCAAATTAATAGTTTGATATCTCTAAGGTAGCAGTTCTCAATTTCACATTGTGGATTATTTCATGAGAGGGAAAAAAAGAATGCGTGAACTACCAGTTCATTCTATACTCACCATGCCATTGAAAAGAAACCTCATCATCACTTATGGGAAGAATGGCATCTGAGAAAATACTTTAGAAATGTCACAAGTAAATTATTAATATTAATCCATGCCATAAAACAGACTACACACACTGTCATATCATAAACCTTAGAATTTCAAGAACCAGCTGACAGACCACCCAGAGAATCCTAGGAGACCATCAGTGGTCTGTGGGGATCACACTTACAGAATTACTATTACAAGAAATAAAACTGCTTCCTCCTCAGTAACTCAGAAACGTGATCTTTTTGTTGGGGGAACAGTGTCCATTAAGCCAAAAACATCAAAATATTAAGACCTCTAAATTCTTCTTAAAAACTATCATAATCCCAAACTACTTTGTTTATGGCATGTAGTCATGTAGTTGTATTAAGGCAGTGAATTTCTAGTATGTATGAGTATATATGTGTATATGATAACATAAACACAGATCTTATTTAAATTTGTTTCATTTCTTTCTTTTTTAACAGTGAAACTAACAGCTCTTCTGCAAATAGAGCTTGCTATTTTTCTTCTTAAATATTTTATCTTAAATACGCAATTTTCTCAAACATATCTAAAATATAAACAAAATAAAACCAGTGTTATTCAAAGCAGTTTGTCTAAATGATTATATTTTTATGTCTATAATGCTGTTATTCCTGAAAGCATTTTGAAAGTACTTTCTAGATTAGTTTATGAGCCACAGAAGAAAGCAATCTTGATACTTTGCAGTAAAAGCCCAAATAGGTACTGGTTACTGGCTATGTGCCAGAAAAAGAAACATGCAACAGTAGTGACAAAAACCTTAGAGAAGAACAATGAAGGGGAACTAGCTCTACATAGATTATTAAAATATACTATAAAGCTTCTGTAACTAAAAAAGTATAGTACTGGCATATAAATAGCCAGACAGAGTAGCACAACAAAAGAGGAAGTTCAGAAATGGATCCAAGTACCTGAAAATTTTGTATATAATTTTTTAAAATGACATCTCATATCACTGAGAGAAAGGTGGAGATTATTAAGCCCCACTTAATAAATACCCAAATACCAAATACTGGAAATACCAAAATTGTGGAAACCACCTAAATGCCCATATAATAGAAACTGGCTGAATAAAGTATATATCATACAGTTACACAGTGTAGCTCTACGCAGCTGTGGAAAAAAATGAAGAATATCTCTAGCAATTGATCTGGAGTCATTTTCAGGACATACTGCTAAATGTAAAAAAGGGGCAAAGACCATATAAAGAATACTATCTTTTTGAAGACATCTATATATACATATGTATATACATAAACAGGCATATATGTACTTGTGTATCCATATGTATATATACATGTGTGTGTACGTACATATATGTATATGTATACACAAATATGTAAAGAAAAGAATGGGACTTTCCTGAGAATACTTTTTAATGGGTTTTTATTTCCTTTGGGTAAATACACAGGAGATGGAACTGCAAGGTCCTATAATAAGAGTATGTTCATAAGAAAATGCAAAACTGGTTTCCAAAGTGTTAGTACCATTTTACATTCCCATCAGCAGCTTATCTTCAACAATAATAGGCATTTTCAGCTTTTTTATTTTTCATCTTTCTAATGGAGATACAGCAGTATCACACTGTGGTGGTAACCTGCATTTCCCTGATGACAAACGATGTTAGCATCATCTCTGCATGTGCTTATTGGTTATTCACACATCTTCCTTTGTGAAGTGTTTTTCCAAGTTTTCCACCCATTTTTAACTGGACTATTTGTCATGTTATTACTGACTGATAAGTGTATTTTATATATCTTAAATGCAATCCTTTGTCAGATGCATTACAAGTATTTTCTGTCTGTAATTTGTCTTTTCATTTTCTTCTTTTTTTTTTTTTCCAAATATTGTTATAACAAGATGTACATGGGTCATTGAGTACAAAAGCAATTTCCCAACTAAGCATATAATTCCAGTTTTATGAATATACACTGTTATCTTCTATATTATATCTATACATATACTGAAACATCTCTGGAAAGATTATATTCTAAAGCATCATAACGAATACTTCTTAATTTACATATCATGCCTTTACTCCATTTTAAGTGTACAATTAAATGAATTATTAGTAAATTTACCAACTTGTACAGCTAAACACATAAATCAATTTTAGAGGATTTCCTTCCCCCTATTGAGACCCCTAATACCCTTCACCAACTACATTTCAAGCATGCCCCTCCCCTCCACAGTGCTCATCACATCCCTCAGATATGGGTCTACCCCCCTCTCCCTGAATCCCTAGTGAACACCGCCATCACTTGTGCACCATAGTGTTAATCAGTCAGTACCAATTTGATGGCGAATACATGTGGGGCCCATTCTTCCTGTCTTGTGTCACCTCACTTTGAATAATGGGCTCAAGCTCAATCCAAGATAATGTAAGCAGTGCTAGCTCACTGTTGT
>CAUYRT010031655.1:0-21831 GCA_963574885.1 Lepilemur ruficaudatus
AGACATCTAGTAAGCTGTCAGTAAGTGACTATTTATTTATTTATTTTTTCATTTTTCTATTGGGTGGTTTGGGGTTTTTTTTTTATTTCAACATATTATGGGGGTACAAATGTTTAGGTTACATGTGTAGCTTTTCCCCCCTTCCCCCCCAGAGTCAGAGAGTAAGTTACTTTTGTATGTTACTTTTTTTTTTTTTTTTCTGGCGACAGAGACTGGCTCTGTTACCCTGTGTAGAGTGTGGTGGTGTCATCGTAGCTCACTGCAACCTCAAACTTCTGGGCTCAAGTGATCCTCCTGCCTTAGCCTCCCAAGTAGCTGGGAGTACAGGTACATGCCACCACGCCTGGCTAATTTTTCTATTTTTAGTAGAAATGGGGTCTCCCTCTTATTCAGGCTGGTCTTGAACTCCTGATCTCAAGCTATCTTCCCACCTCAGCCTCCCAGAGTGCTAAGATTACAGGTGTGAGCCACCACCTGGCCCATCAAACTCATCTTTTATTCTTAACCTAATCCTCCTACTTTCTACAAACACTCCAGAATCTTTCTGTAGCTCTACCTTCACTCATTTTTATCTCCATTTCCTATATCTTATTTTTTTCTTATACTTACCATTTCTAACTGTTCTTCAAATCCCAATGCAACTACTACATATCTTTTCTATAAATTATCTAATGATTATTTTTAGCCTTATTTCTCTCTTAAATTATTTGATATTTCTTGTAATCATCATTCTTCATTGTTGCCTAGCTTGTGTTGCTCATTATTACATAACCATTAGACTTTTTGAGGGAAAGGAACATAACCCCATCTGAATATAAACCATAAATGGTAATGAGTATTTAACTATTAAAATGCTTCATTGGGCCAGGCTTGGTGGCTCACACTTGTAATCCTAGCACTCTGGGAGGCTGAGATGGGAGAATGGCTTGAGGTCAGGAGTCGGAGACCACTCTGAGCAACAGTGAGACCTTATCTCTACTAAAAATAGAAAAAAATCAGCTGAGTGTGGTGGCTCACGCCTGTAGTCCCAGCTACTCAGGAGGCTGAGGCAAGAGGATCATTTGAGCCCAGGAGTTTGAGGTTGCAATAAGCTATGATAACGCCATTGCACTCTAGCCTGGGTGACAGCGTGAGACTGTGTCTTAAATAAATAAATAAATAAAATGCTTCATTGTTTTAAACAAATCTTAAAATATGAGAAAGAAAAATATTCTTTGAGTTTTAATATTTTGAGAAAATTTCTAATACTAAGTCTTGTGATATTAATATATTACACCTGTTAGGACCTCATCACTGTTGTTGCTTTTCTAAGCAGTATGTGTATGTATTTTTTCTTTTATTTTCTTTTTGAGGTTTTCCCTCAACATCTTTTGTTAGCACAGTTTTTCTGCAGTTTTCTAAAGTTACTGTTGTGATTGTTTGATGAGGGTTTTGAAATTCAGTATTATAGGCTGGCCACAGTGGCTCACACCTATAATCCTAGCACTTTGGGAGGTTGAGGCAAGAGGATTGCTTGAGGCCAGGAGTTCAAAACCAGCTTGAGCAACATAGTGATACCTTGTCTCTACAAAAAATAGGAAAATCAGCCAGGCATACTTGTAGTCCCAGTTACTCGGGATTGCTTGAGCTCAGGAGTTTCAGGTTGCGGTGAGCTATGATGATGTCACTGTACTCTAGCGCAGGGAAGAGAACAAGACCTTGCCTCAAAAAAAAAAAAAAAAAGAAAATCACTATTAAAAACTTCACAGAATGCTATGGATATTAGAACATTTGCCATTATGTAGCCAAATCACCTTATTTTACAACTACAATGCATTATGTAGCTTATCTCAAGTCACACATCTAATAAGAAACTGATCAAAACTGTCCAGGCTGTATATGGTTTTCCAAGATGAGCAACTCCTTCTCTCCCAGTGAAAGATTCTTTCTCCTGTTCCAAGCTATATCAATAATGAAAAACATTTCTGGTTAATGGGTGAAGAAATGTTTTCTACATTTTGCTTCAAAATACTGCTCGGTATCTTTTTTACTTTTTGAATTTCTCATTTAAGGATATATTTCTATAGGCATTTTTTTTTTCAGACTTGACCAAAATGTATCAATACTGTATTTTTTAAACTTTTATTTATAGGGTTACCTATAGGTATATAGGCCTGATTATATTATACTAATTCTGAATTTTTCCTTTATTGACAATATTATATATTCTGTTCCTTTTATATATATGAAAATATTATAGCTAGACATGGTATGCCTTCTTTTATTTGTAGTGCATATTTTATGAAGAAATATCTAGGCTAGAAGAAAATTTTTAAACATAAGCAATTTCATTATTTTGGGGAAATTTGTAGATAATGTACTGTTTGACATCAGATTATCTCTTTTTATTATGGCCAAAAGTACAGCCACAACAGTATTTTGATACCATTCTCTTTGTTGAATGTATTCTTCCAAGGTGAAATATTTAGTCTAATGAGGAGGAACAAGATCTCTCTGCCCAAATCTCTGCTTTTGTTTCCTCTGTAAGGGAAAAAAATACATGGAGTCATTTTGAGGTCTGTATGCATTTCAGTGTAAGAGATTACAGTTAAAAAATTTTCTCTGTTGCTGTAGAAAAAGCATCTCCTCTGTCTAGTATAGGGATACTCAAATGGTTGTGTATAGATAGTATCAATTTATTCACGTGATTTATTTATACCTTGCCTTGTTTCAGAAGGAATTTAAGACTGCTTACAAAAATACATAAAATATATTAACAAGGTGTAAATTATAACTGGGAGCTAAACAATAAAGAAAAACAAGAATAGGACCATTAAATGGAAGTAAGGAAATAAATTAACAAACTGTGTGTATATATGCATATATATACTTGTCTATAATCTAAGTATCTGCATTTCAGTAGGGGAAACCTAATTAGTTAACTACTTTGCCTATTAGATTTAAAAAATTATGCTAATTTCCATAAGTTAAAAGCAAACCATTAACATTTGTTGGTACTAAAGCCAGACAGGAATTCCTCTCAAAGAAGGATATTCATAAAAAGAATATTGATATAATGAGGAAAACCTTCTACAGCATTTTTATGCAAGATACAGTCACAATTTTCATGGAGTTTCAGATTGACTCATGGCATCATATCAAAATCAGTCTCAGTAAAAGAAGCTCCACAGGGACTTTGTGGCTAGTTTTATGCTGATCTGGTTTGATCCAGGGGTAGAATTTTAAATACCTGGAGGAGTGGATACAGCTTGGGTTCTTTAAGCTATCCTTTCTAAATATTATTTCTCTCAAGCAAGGCTTTGGGAAAGATGATAGTGTGGCAGTGAGTTTGATGTTATATTCTCCTAACAAATACCTGGAAAATATCTACTTGATGATACTCATTTAAGTCAGATCAGACCCACTGGTTGTAACAGTCCATCGATCTGAGGGAACAAATGACATTCTCTTGTGAAAGGTGATGACCCTTTCGTCTTGAACAAACATCTTATTAAATTTATTGTGCAATGAAGCATATTTGCTAATAATTTTGTTATTTACTTTCTACTACATGCAGAAAATTGGAGATTCATATCGTGGCTACTGTGTAAGTGAGACTGAATTAGAAAGTGTCCTGACATTTCACAAGCAGCAAACACAGACTGTTTGGGGGACCCGCCAGTCTCCAAGCCCAGCCAAGCCTGCTACACGCTTGATGTGGAAATCCCAGTATGTCCCATATGATGGCATCCCATTTGTCAATGCAGGTACTTTTTTTAAAGAATTATTTTAAAAGGTTCAGCAGCAGCCGTAGTCCATTTTGAAAATGTGGGTTTCCTAAGGTGATACATTTTTATTTTGGTACATAACAGCTGAATGTTAATTAATTAAAATGCATATTAAACTAAAAAGAAAACTTATGGTAAATATAACCAATTACTTTATGTAATAAAATTGTATTTTAATATGTAAGAGTAAGTAAACAATGCTTCCTTTATATATTATGCTTATAAATAGAAAATTAAAAAACTGAAATTCCAGGTAGACCTATTTAATAAAAAATAAAAAGGGCAATTTTATTATTTTAAGTATGTATATCTGCTGTGGGTTTTTTTCCTCCTATGAAGCAAATATTTTCTCTTTCTCTTTTAATTTGTATTTTGGGACGTACTTGTGCCCATCTTACGTAGCTTATAATTATGGAGTTACTTTATAGAATTTATATATAATTTGGAGTTATTATATAGCATTCTGATACTAAAGTTCTCAAGCATCAGGTGTGTTACACAGTATTCTCAGACTCTGGGTTAGTGTTTACTAAGGGAGTAAAGTTTTAAACAAACCTATTTAATAAAATATAATAGGGCAAACCATAGAGATCTTCCCTAGGACTAGTCAGACCACAAACAATCAAAATAAGTGATTTATGTCAGGACTGTGGGGGCACTAATTTACCTGGAAGAGATGCAGTCTCATCTTGGACCTCTGAGGTTAATGAAAAATACTAACAGGAAGATGAGATAAATGTAAACCCCTCCGCCTGGGTTTCAAAAGTATTCCATAAAAGAAATGCAAAATTAAAAATAAACTGGAAATCCTGGAGCCCTCCTTTTTCCCTCCCTAGTTCTAATCCCCTTTTTAACTCTCCACAGATAGCCTCTACATGAATTTGGTATGTATCTTTCTAGGCTATATTTTTATACTTTACCACATATATTTGTATTTTCAATAATATAGTTTGTTATTTTGAATATTTGAAAATATACATAAATAGCAAACTGTAGACACTGTTTTACAAATTTTTTTACTCACCCTTATTTTTTGAGATCTATCCATACTGATAGATACTTGCAGAGCCTAGTTAATGTAAGTATTGTATAACATTCTAGCGTATGAACAGTGTATAATAATTTTTCTATTGAATATCATTTAGGTTGTTTCCAGCTTTTCACTATAATAAAGAATGCTGTAATCAAACCTCCACAGTATATATCCTCTGATGAAAAGGTGTAATTAAATTTTCTAGAGTACATGCCTTAAAGTGGAATTGCTGGTTGTGAAGTATGTGAAGTATTCATATTTACAAGATTATCTTAAATTGCTTTCTAAAGTGGTTGAACAGGTCCAGAATCCCTTCTTTGAAATTTTTTGGTCCAGATGTATTCTGAATTTGTGGAATATAACATGGTAATATTATGGAATACTCCTTGCAACTATTCTATAGACAGTATCACATAATGAAATGGTAATTCTTTATGGATAGTCACACTAAGAGGAATAAACAGAAACTGTAAATAGCCTCACACAGTTCTAGTCTGGTCTTGCAGCCAAATGAGTTCCAAAAAAGTTTGTTTTCTGAGCTTTTTAGATTTTAGACTTGTACATAAGGGATTGATAACCTGTACCAATTTTCATTCCTATCAGCAATGTATAACATTTCCCTTCCCCACATTTACTTTATGACTTAGTATTGCTAGACTTTTATTTTTTTCTTCTAATTCCAAAAAGCCTCCAGATATGCTAGACTTTTAAAAATCTTTATATTATGGCAATTTTCATATGTGAATCAAAGTAGAGGTAATAATATAAGAAACCCCATGACTCCATGTATCTATCATCCAGCCTCAACAACTGTCAGCATAGTCAGTCTTGTCAGTCTTGTCTCATCCATACCCTTTACCACTTCCTCAATCCCCAGATAGTTTTACAGCATATTTCATATATCATTTCATCTATAATTATTAAAGTATGTAATATATACTAAAGTGTATATCTATAAAAGATGAGAACTCTTTATATATTAATACATACACATATATGTAAAACAATCCCATTATCACACTTTAATTAACAGTAATTTCTTAATGTTATAAAATTTCCAATGTTTATGTTTTCTCATTTTTCTCACAGGTTTTTTTTTCCCATAGGTTTGTTCAAATTCAAATTCAAACAAGGTTCACAGATTGCATTTGGTTAATATAGCTCTTAAATTTCTTTTCATCTAAAGATTTCTTTCCTCTTTTCCCCCAGTAGTTTTGTCCTGTAATGTTTGCCATATTCTGGATTTTGCTGATTCCATCTCTGTGGTGTAGTTTGTATTCTTTTATCTTCTGTATTTCCTAAACTGTTCGATCTAGAGCCTTGATTAAATGCAGATTTGATTTTTGTAGGAGTACTTCATAGATGTGCTGTATACTTATTGCTGTCTGTATGTCTCTCTGTTTGTGGTATTTAGATTCATCAGTAGATCGGTTGTTTTACAGTATTGTCAAATGTTTTTATTTTTGCCAATCAGAGCAGTGTGCGATAGTACTTTACTATTGTTTTAATTTGTATTTCCCTTTCACTAGTAAAGTTGAACATCTTTTTATTTGTTCATTTACTCCTTTTTTTCCCTTTCTGAATTGCCTGTTTATTTAGCCTTTGCCCACTTTTCTGTTTGGTTGTGTCTTTTTATTTTTAACCATTTGTGGTTCTTTATGTTCTGTATAGTAATTCTTTATTATGCATATTATAAAATGTGTTTCTCAAACTGTTACTTTTCTTTTACCTTTATTTACGGTGTCTTTTAAACAAGTTCTAAATTTTAATGTCAGCTTTTATCAACATTTTTATTAATTTTTGGTGTTTTTTATTTTATATTTTAAAAGTTTGCTATATCGCAGTAGAGTAGAATATTCAGCTTAAAATCTTAAACTCTAGATTTCACATCTATGTCTTTGTGTTATCTATTGCTATGTAACAAGTTACCCCAAACTTGGTGGCTGAAAACAACAAACATTTAATATCTCACAGTTTCTGTGGGTCAGGAATCCAAGAGCGACTTAGCAAAGTGGTTCTGCCTCTGGTTCTCTCAGAAGACTGCAGTTAGGGTGTTGACTGGAGCTGTAGTCATCTCACAACTTGACTGGGGAGGATCAGCTTCCAAACTCACTCATGTGGCAGGCCTTATTCCTTTCCACATGAGCCTTTCCACAGAGCTCCCTCACCATGTGGCCGCTGATTTCGCCCAGACAGAGCAATACAAGCAAGAGCAAGAGAGAGTACCATCATAGAAGATACAGTCTTTATATAACCTAATATCAAAAATAACATCCTATCTCTTCTGCCATATTCATTAGAAGTAAGTTAGTAAGTCCAGCCCATGCTCAAAGGGAGGGAATTACACAGTACATGAATACTAGGATCATTGGGGGCCATCTTAGAGGCTAGTTACCACATTAACAGCCCAAATAGAAATAAGAAATAAGAAAATAAATAATTATAAAAGGAAATACATTTTTAAATGATATTAATGTTTATTAACTAAATGTAGCATTTGCTGATTTCTATTTATAAAGTGGTAGATTCATTATTATTTAAAGTCATATGTATGTAAATATCAGTAGACATCCAATCACTGATATTTGCTAATTTCCTTACCATAATTATGGTACATTTGGTAAATTTTACAGTAAACTTTTAAATTTATGTATTTGTACATCTTAAGAGTACTGATGTGTAATTGAAAGTGTAGATTTTGACATTGCCACCACCAAGTTATTTTTAATCTAGTGTCTGGAATAGATAGACACTTGAATTAATACCTATAGTTGGTTTTGGCCCACAGGGAGTAGAGCTGTGGTAATGGAGTGTCAGTATGGGCCAAGGAGAAAAGGTTTCCAGTTAAAAAAAATCAGTGAGCAGGAAAGCAGGTCTTGTCAGCTCTACAAAGCCACTTGTCCAGCTCGGTAAGCTTTCTTTTCTTTTATTTGTTTTTTATTAAGTACTTATTTCTTAACAGCTAATATGCATATTTTTATTAAGTTTAAACAGTGCAAAAAGTATACAGTGAATTCTAAGTTTTCTCTCACCCCTGTTCCCTATGTCTCTCTTTAAGGCAACAACTCTTACTTGATTCATCTTCCTAAGATGTGTGTATGCATGCATATGTATATATATATATATGGAGAGAGAGAGAGAGAGATCTCCTCTGTCCCCGTAAATGTTGTTGAAGATTTCAGTAAAGCTCATTAGTATTTTTCTTTCCTTAGAGTTAGATAGTAATATACCTTCCTTCCTGCTATGAATTCACATGGATTTATTCTCAATCTGAATGCCTATAGTGGTTATCTACTGCGCAGGTATGCCAGATACTAGTGTAAATGTAGTGACTTATACTTGGCTCTTTTTCCTTCCCACTATATCTCAAAGCTGACTTCATATCTGATATAAAAGCACTGTGTCTTTCTTTTTAATAGTCATATAGTATTCCATTTATGGATGAATTATTAGTTCTCTAATGATGGACATGTAAGCTGTGAAAATTATTCTTTATTATTACATTCAAAGTTGCAATTAATGACATTCTACACATTTGGGCACTTGTGCAACTATATCACTAAGATAAACTCCTAGAAACAAAATCGCTAGGGCAAAGGTTATATCATTTTTAAATGTTGACAAATATTGCAGAGTTGCTTTTTAGAGAGATTTTACCAATTACCAGCAATGTATGAGACGAATGCAGTAAGTTTGAGATAGAATGGGGCTACAGAGTATATACATTGCATTGCATGAGAAGGAAAACTGTGAACCAATGAAATTTTATAATGCCCTTTATAGTATGAATATAATTTTTTTAGATTTTGAAAGAATTTTAAGACTTTTCTTAGACATTGAGAGTGTTTTAAATTATTAGGTAACATAAAAAACTTAAAGGTAAAATGTAGTGGTTAGACTTAATTGATCTTTGAAACATTTTAGCATCTTATCTCATGCTATAAACCTCAGCATTCTCAAGTTTTCAAGTTTTTGAAGGCTTTTCATATTTAATTTGATAATGTTAACTTTAGGCAATATTTAAACCTGGCCATGAAACAAAACTTTCAACTGCTTTCTAAATATAAGCAATATAAAAACTTCAGATATAACTTTAGAGAAAACCTCTATATGTGAAGAAATAATTTTATTCTCCATTATTCTACAAGTACTTTTTGAATATCTACTCTGTGCCCAGAAACTACATTGGCTACCATAGAAAGCAGGGAGACCAAAAGAGGAATAAAAATTTACCTAATCCCAGGAAATTTTAAATATTGTTGGGGTGGATCAGGAAACAAGAAACTAGTAGAGAACATGATGGTATAGTATATATTGTGAAATGTATAGGTTAGCTACTAATACGTATTTAGAGAAAGAATATATCCATTCACACTCATGGCAGAAAAGAAGGTTCAATTTAACCTGGATGCTGGAGTTTAAATTGAATTTGGGTAGGTAGAAAGAGGGAAGATATTGTAGGCTAGGAGAACTGTTTAAATAAAGATATGGAATGATTACACATTGAGAAGATGAACTTCGCAGGAAAAGAAATTTTATATGTGAAGTAATAGAAAGTAAGATTAGGTAAATAAATTAGAATCATATGGAATGCCTTAAATGTTGCCAAGAAATTTGTACTTGATTAAAGAGCAGACATATTCTTCAACAGAGGAATACAAATGTGAAAAATTATTGTGGCATTTATGTGTTAAGTGAATTTAAATGATGAAACATTGGAGGCACAGAGGCCTGGAAAAAGGCTATTAAAGTAATCCAGGCATGGGGTGATTATAGCCTCCGGGAAAATGGAGAGAAATCCAGGAAAAAAAATTGTTAAAATCTGTAAATACTTAAGTGAGACTCTGTCTCAAAAAAAAAAAAAATCTGTAAATACTTAAATATTTTACTCAGGTAATGATTATTGTTAATTTGCTAAGTATTATGCACTAAGAATATGACATATCTTTTATATAAGCCTCTGAATACTTTCTAGATAAATTGAATTTTCTCTAAACTTAAATGCTTAAACTTCTGGTTGATAAATTAGATTTTCTTGAGATTATAACATAATGAAACACATTTTTGTTTATCTTACTATAAAGAATTTACATTAAAAAGGTACAGAAGTTTCCTGAATATAGAGTTCCTACAGACCCCAAAATTGATAAGAAAATAATCAGAATGGAGCAGGAGAAAGCCTTTAACATGCTAAAGAAGAACTTGGTAGATGCTGGTGGTGTTCTTAGGTATGACATTTCTATAGTTCTTTTATTTTCTAAATTAATGAGGTCCATTTGCAAGAGTTCTTTTGTAGGAGAAATTATAATTTTGTTTTCCAGTTATCTCATTAAGTAATAGTTTTGTAAGGTAGATACCTCACCAGTAGTTTCCTAGATATTAAATTGATTGGCTACTGTATAAGCCATTGAGTTCATCAGGCAAAGGTTGTAGGTAATTCTGACCAAAGAATTATACTATACTGGCTGGATGCAGTGGCTCATGCCTGTAATCCTAGCACTCTGGAAGGCTGAGGTGGGAGGATTGCTTGAGGCCAGGAGTTCAAGACCAGCCTGAACAAGAGCAAGAACCTGTCTCTACCAAAAAGAGAAAAAATTAGCCAGGTGTGGCGCATGCCTGCTGTCCTAGCTACTGGGGAGGCTGAGGCAGGAGGATCGCTTGAGCCCAGGAGTTTGAGATTGCAGTGAGCTATGATCATGCCATTGCACTTTATCCAGGGCAACAGAGCAAGCTTTTTTTTGAGCTTTGTCTCAAAAAAAAAAAAAAAAAAAGAATTATACTATACTGTATACACTATATACCATGTGGAAGCTTTTCCCCAAAATCACCAATAAATATTTAGTAACATATTATATATTTAGTACTTTGTTTTAGGTATTTATTAGGAGCAGAACTTGCAGCCACATTATATTTTTTAACCCATCTTTGATTACTTATGTAGACAGAAATGAATTCTAAACCCTAAATAAAATTCCATTTTATGCCTTTTATGCTTCAGGTTTTAAATAAGAAGAAATAGTAGCTTTCTCTTTTACTTTCCTTTATATGTCAGTCTAGGTGAAGAATTTCCTATCGTATAATGGGATTAAGTATATGGAATATAGTTTTTGTGTGATCTTTAAAAAAACTTTTAGGTATATGAAAAATCAATTGAATCAATAATTAAATCCTTCAGTTTGGAGAACACTGTGTATTAATTTCTAAGTAGGCTCCATTTCATGCAATATCATTGTAAGAATTTTATACAAAAGTACCAATTAAAGCAGTATCCTACTAGATCAGTTCATTTTCCCAGCATCTGTTTTTTTGCACTGCTCTCGAAGAGATCCATGTTCACCTTTAGATTATTCTCTTGCTCATTTGACGAACAGGGGCTGGAAGTGCTATAGAGGCAGTATGTGGAGCTCATGTGAGGGAAGATTCTCCTATATATCTCTGAATTGCATATGTTCTCCAGTTGGAAGGATGGTAGGTGCAACACAGAAGTGTAGTTTGGGACAGCAGTTTGATGAATAGGAAAATGTACAATTTAAAAGATGATTTACAATGTTGTCTCTTTATTTTTGAGGTAAAATTTACTTAATATGAAATTTAAAATATCATTTATATATATACATATATATATATTTTTTTGAGACAGAGTCTCTCTCTTTTGCCCAGGCTAGAGTGAGTGCTGTGGCGTCAGCCTAGCTCAACAGCAACTTCAAACTCCTGGGCTCAAGTAATCCTCTGCCTCAGCCTCCCAAGTAGCTGGGACTACAGGCATGCGCCACCGTGCCCAGCTAATTTTTTTCTATATTTTTAGTTGGCCAATGAATTTCTTTCTATTTTTAGTAGAGACGGGGTCTTGCTCTTGCTCAGACTGGTTTCGAACTCCTGACCTTGAGCGATCCACCCACCTCGGCCTACCAGAGTGCTAGGATTACAGGTGTGAGCCACCGCGCCCGGCCATTTATATATATATATATATATATATATATATATATATATATATATATTTAAATCCCTGCATCTCCTTCAACTTTAGGGCCACTGTGAGTCTATAAAAGTTTATAAATATTTTTATTTAATAGGGTATAAAGCAGATCTTAGAAGAGTTAAGCAGAGGTCATTTTAGATTTTGCTTAATATGGTATAATCATATATAATTTTTTCTTAAAAAATTATTAATACTAACCTAAGTAATTATGATTCCTGCCTTTGCCTAATATTAAATAATTTTAATATTTAAATGTTAATAATTTTAAATATTTTCTCTTATCAGGTGGTATGTACAGTTACCTACACAGCAAGCTCATCAGTATCATGAATTGGAGAGTCCCTGCCTCCCTTTGTCACCTTCCCCTTTTCCTGTGTCTTCTCTTGAAGAAGAAGAAACTGCAATTAGGGATGAGAATTGTGCATTACCCTCACGTTTACATCCTCAAGTCGCACATAAGATTCAAGAATTAGTATCACAGGGAATAGAACAAGTGTATGCAGTAAGGAAACAGCTAAGGTACTTTTACATTTTTCATTTTTGTTTGTTGGTTTAAATAATACACTAAACTAAATAGATAGTTTCCTGGATATATGCTATCGGAGTAGATAAGGAACATAGTTTATTAATTTATTTAAATAATCTTTTTTATGAACTGATCATTTTCCATCAGTTGCTTGGCATAATATGGTATGATATGGTTTATTATAATTCTAATTGTCATTTGAGATATTCCATATTCATTTTTGGCAAATTAGACTGTTTCTAAATCATCTATAAATTGAATTCTTTAATAAATACCTTTAGAGAAAAAAAACTTCATAGAACCAAAGATTTTAAAACCTAGGCCAAGGTACTAACTTCAAGCTATTTGAAATGCAATTAAATTTTGCCGAGGTGTCGTGGTCGAGCGGTCTAAGGCCGTGCGTTAAGGCTGTGGTTTCCCCGGGGAAATGCAATTAAATTTTACTACAACAAAAGAATTTGAATAGTTCTTTATCTAATGAAATTTTATTTATGGTACTCTGATCTAATTTTATTGATCCTCAGGAAGTAATAATACTTGTATCATCATTATCATCATCATCATTGTTATGTGGGACTTTCTATGTGTGTGCCAGGTATTGCGCCAAGTTCTTTACATGCATGATCTCATTTAGTTTATAATAGCTCTATAAAGTTGGTATATTTATCTCAATTCTACACATGAAAAAATGGAGACTCAGAATGGTTAAATAATTGGCTTAAAAGGCAAAAGCAATCCTAGATATGAGTCCTTTGTCAGAAATGTGGTTTGCCCCTTCCATTCACTGAAAGAAAACAGCTTATAATGAATCTTTAGGAAAGCATGTTTACATTTGTCTTTTATAGCTGCATATGTAAACCGATGTAATACAAATCAGTGGAGAAAGAACCATGTTCTAATAAAATATTTTCAGTTTGCTGAAAAAAAAAAGAGGCAGAGGCAGAACTGAAATTTAGGCCCAACTCTATAACCTGTGCTCATTGTCATGATTTCTGGTACTTACTGTTGCTCTTACTGGTTATTATGTAATCTGATCTCAACAACAAAATGAGTATAGTAAGTCCTCTTTTAAAGGCATCAAAAGGTTCTTAGAAACTGCTATTTTAAGTGAAATGACATACAGCAGGCGCGCATATAATATTTTTTTGTTCAGCATCTTTTCATTCAAAGTTGTTATAGTGTCGATGAGAAAAAAATGATTTCATTTTAAGTTCTTTTGCTTAAGGTTGCAGTTTCTGAGAACCTATCAATGACATTAAGTCACTTAATGTCATTACTTACTATCATTCGTAGTATTAATATTATTCCTTAACTAGTACATGACTTTTCTATTTAGCAGCTTTCTTAAACGTTTTATATTTATTTCCACTGGAACATTGTTAGAACAAAGCCAAAATATGGTAAAGCCATTCATTATTTACTATACCTGAATCTTAAGCATAGAAGTATAATACAGCTCTGTGATTTGCTCCACCGAATATAATGCACAAAACATATATATATTAAACTTTATCATTTCTTTTATGTATTTATTTTTTACAATTATGTAGCAATGCCACCTTCCATTTCTGCCTTTTTTCTACTTATAAAATTCACACACATCATATTTCATATAATATTAATTGGTGCCTTTGGAGGCAGTATAACATGATATTTATGCACGTAATGTGGGTGTAGGCCCAAACCCTCTTATTTAATAGGTAGGTATATAACTTTGAGCAAATTATTTAACTTTTGCAGTCCTCAGTTCCTTTATCTATTAAGTGAGAATGCTAATTGTACCTATGCCACAGGATCACAGTAAGGGTTAAAGGAGATATTTGGTATGAAGTGTTCCATACAGGATCTGAGATAGTAAGCATTAAAAACATTATTATACTTAAAGTGAAAATAATGATTTCATTCCATCCATGAAAGTGTCAAAGCTCACTCTAATATATTTAGGTGTTTAACCAGTGAAAATATTACATTTCTGTAATCTGCATGAATTCTATTATTTAATGTATGGTAAAAATAAAAGTGGGAAAATATAAATTACTTATGGAGCTGTAAACCATACTTTACAAAAGTTTATGCTAAAAGAGACTCTTCTCTCTTTTGATCTAAAAGTATATTGCTACATGGTGTATGTTTTTATTTTATTTTATATTTTCCACAGAAAGTTTGTAGAAAGGGAAATGTTCAAACCTGATGAGGTACCTGAAAGACATAATTTATCTTTTTTTCCAACTGTAAATGATATAAAAAATCACATCCATGAGGTACAGAAATCCTTGAGAAATGGAGATACAGTATATAACTCAGAGATTATTCCAGCAACGGTATGATTACAACCGTAATTCCTTGTTTTATTACAGAATCTTTCTCAGCTTCTGATAATATTTGGGCTAATAGGGAAGGCTACTGTTAGGCCATCTGAATAACTGTGATATAAGAAAAGCTAGTGGCATGTTCTTCTTAAAATGTAAATACTATGAACTCTCAGATAATAACTAAAAATTTTTATTACTCTTTACAAGAAGAAAAATTAGTGAATTTCCAACTCTGACTCTAATAAAAACAATCTTCATTTTAAAATCACCATATTTTTTCTCTGTAAAAATTATTTCTTATTCATTTGGCAAACATTTATTGAGTACGTACTGTATATATAGCCCCCCTTTTTAAATTGATGGTCAAGTTTAATTGTTCATAGAATTGTTCATACTTGAACACTCAAAGTGATGATATTGATTCTATATGCTATCTATGGATATCAGTTTTACCTCATATTTTGATACTGTAGTTTCCCCCTAAATATTGGTTATTTCTATGAAAGCTTTTCCTACTCTGAAGAGATTACTATAATTACCAAGAAACTGCTAATTACAATCCAGGCAGTGATTATGGTATTAAAATCAAAGGAACAATATCCTTTGCTCTCCTAACTTTTACTATCCAAATTTAGTAACTGAATAAATTTGGATTTTTTTAAACATTAGAACTACTATTCCTTGCTGTCCATAACTCTTAACTATCACTATCTAAAATTCAGAAATTAGGCCAGACACGGTGGCTCACACCTGTAATCCTAGCACTCTGGGAGGCCGAGGCAGGAGGATCGCTCGAGGTCAGGAGTTCAAGACCAGCCTGAGCAAGAATGAGACCCCGTGTCTACTAAAAAAATAGAAATTAATTGGCCAACTAAAATATAGAAAAAAAAAATTAGCCGGGCATGGTGGCTTGTGCTGGTAGTCCCAGCTACTCGGGAGGCTGAGGCAGAAGGATTACTTGAGCCTAGGAGTTTGAGGTTGCTGTGAGCTAGGCTGATGCCATGGCACTCTAGCCTGGGCAACACAGTCAGACGCTGTCTCAAAAAAAAAAAAATTAAAATAAAATTCAGAAATTAAAACAGATTTGGTTGGCAGTGCTCCTTTGACATCTATACTTGCTATCCATATTCTTGCTCTCTGAACTCAAGAACCTAATGTATTTGGATAGTAAAGTATACTTGTACTTTGAGAATGTGAACAAGTGAAGAGAATAATTACAGAATATAGTAAAATTATTCTATGAATGAAGAAAATATGACAGTTGTATTGATTTTTTTCAATGTAAATAAATGCTTTTTTTAACTGAAATAAATGTTTCCATTTCAGCTTCAGTGGACTACTGACAGTGGGAATATTCTCAGAGAAAGTGTGACAGTTACATTTGCAGAAGGTAGATTACCTTAAATACCTTTAAAATATAAAATCAAACAGTGTTAAAACTGCAAAGAACTTGAGTTATTATCTCCTCTAAACAAATTTTATAGATGAAGAAACCAGGATCCAAAGAAGCAAGAGCAACTATATTAGAGATTATCAAAATATTTCCTGCTTTTAAAATTTCCCTTTATACTCAGCTTTTATGCTTTTTTATGACTGAAATTTTGAAACTGATTACTAGCACAGGGAACTAGAAGGCTGTAGTATTCCTGTAGTAATAACCATAGGATACCTTGATTTGGAGACTATCGTCCATTTTGTATGGTTTGCTTTTTTCCCATTTGTTCTTACTCCTATATTCTCTCAATATTCCAAGCTTAATTTGACCCTTATACACCTGTTCTCCCATCTGGAAATGTCTTTTTTCTTCTGCATGGCAAACTTTTCTTATTCCTCAAATAGCAATCTCTTTTCCTCTTTTAACTTCACCACGTATATAAAGTAAGCTATTCATTGTTTTGTAGTTACCTTTGCATTTAACATGGTAACCTTTTGTTTAGATGTCTGTATCTTTCACTGTGGTTTGAGTCAGAGGCAAGGATTACATTTTTTTCAAATTAATATACCTAGTACATAGCATAATAACTGCTAGAAAGTTAACACCTCAGCTGGGTGCAGTGGCTCTTGCCTGTAATCCTAGAACTTTGGGAGGCCAAAATGGGAGGATTGCTTGAAGCCAGGAGTTCAAGACCCCATCTCTACAAAAAATATAAAAATTAGCCAGGTGTGTTGGCATGCACCTATAGTTCCAGCTACTTGGAAAGCTGAGGCAGGAGGATGACTTGAGCCCAGGAGTTTGAGGTTGCAATGGGCTATGATGACGCCACTGTACTCTAGCCTGGGCAACAGAGTGAGACCCTGTCTCAAAAAAAAAAAAAATTAACACCTAGATAAATGTTTTAGAATCAATAAATGAATAATTATATATATAGAATAGTATTTTTTCTTCTTCCACTTTTTAACCTTTAAGAGTCACTTTGCCTATAGAATAGCTTTCAGATCCTTTAGCATTATTTATTTATTCTACACAGCTTTTACTCACTGTGCTAAATGCTGGATATAGAAAAGAACAGGTAAATTTCCTGCCTTATGGAATTTAAAGTTTAGCAAGAGGAAAAAAGACACTAAAGAAATATGTCCTATTATGAAAAGTACCATGAGAGAGTTGTGCAAAATTATGTGGGAATAGTGGTAAAGACATATAACTTAGTCCAGGAAGAAGAGAAGTAACACTTGAAAACGTGACTTTTAACCTGAAAACTGAAGAATGAATAGGAATTTGCCAGTAAAAGAAATAGCATGTGCAAAGGCTAAGCAAGAAAGAGCTTGTCATGTTTAAGGAATTTAAGAAGGCTAGTGTGGATTAAACATAGACAGTGCTTAGAGATAAAATTAGATAAGGAAAACTAGTTTAGGAGACCGTTTCACCTGTACCCATAAAAGGTAATAGTGGTTTAGACTACAGTTGGTGGCACATAAATGAGAATTGGATTTAAGAGTTATTTTAACACATTAACTGCCACGTGAGTTGTATCTAACTCATGCTGATTTTGAGCCTGGGGCCTCATGAAGCATATTTAACTCACATGTCTCTTTACCTTGGGAGCCGCATGAACTATTTTTCAAGTTGCATGTGACTCACACACAGAAAACAAATAAAAAATATTTTTTTTCATTAGATTAGAAAGGATCATTTTGTTTTCAAAGTTTTTATTCTATTTTCATAATAGAAATATGAAAGCCTTTCCATGGCCCCAAGGAAAAAAGTTTTTTTTTCTGGTGTGGCAGTGAATGTGTTAAAAGTAGAATTCATGACATTTTGGGCTGGATGATTTAAAAAAAATTTTTAAGTAGAATTCAAAGACCTTGCTTATTGATTGACTGGGTATGTGGCAGGGGAGGGTAAAAGAGTGGGAATGATCTGAAATGACTTCTGAATCTCTACCGTGAGCAGCTGACTGAAAGTGGTGTTTATTGAGATCAGCAATACTGGCAAAATAATAGGGCACTGGTTGGGTAGGGGAGAGAAAAGAGATCATAAAGTCAGGTTTGGAAATCTTGAGTTTCAGAGGCATTTCAATGGAATGGATTGGGAGGAAGCCATATTGTGGTGGTTGAAGAGTGAATGGGAGATGCGTGAAGGAGTAGAGACAATGTTAATCACTTTTTCAAGAATTTTTGCTATGCAGCGTTGAGGAAAGATATTTTAAGATAGTGGAGAACTGAAAAGATAGATGAAGATGAAAATGAAGCAGGAGATGGAAAGTTAAATTTCTGTCTGTTGTCTTCTCTTTTGTCTTTGAGAGTGCTAAGAATGAGGAAAGGTCTCAGGAAGAGTGATGTGGGTTTGAGGGAAATGCAGATTAGAAATCATTCTGAATAGAGAGTGAGAGAAACATTGCCAGATACAGGTGAATGTCCAGTTGAATTTGATGATCGAGAATTGATAGTAGGAGTAGTAGTGAGTTTCGTTTTTAGCAGCATGGCTTCCCATGTATAGGCCCAGGAAGCCATTTCATCCAGAGTTAGGGTTTTACCAGGGGAATATGACCAAAGGACAGAGAAGCAAGGGACTTTTGGGTACCTGTAAGAGAATGACTGCAACTATAGACCCCCAAGACTCTAAGCTTGATGGGGAGAGAATTTTGTTAAGGAAGAAGGCGATGGATCTGAAGAAAACTAAGGGATCAATTGATTGGAAGTTCACATGAAGTTGAAGAACAACTGTATTCTTCCAGCAAAATCCTGGAAGAATAAGAGGTTGTGATCAGAGAACGGGATGTTTGAATTTGAGATTTTAGAGGTAGAATAGTCCAGAATATTACAGGAGTAGTGGGTGACTGCAACAGAGTAAAGTAAAAAGGACATTAGAAATAAAGACGCCAAGGAATGAGATTGCTCTTTAATCCTCTCAGTGGTCCATTGAGGAAGGACTCTTTAATTATACTGATTTTACAGATGAGGAAACTGAAGTTTAAAAAGTGAGTTATGTATCATATAGAAGGTCACACAGAAAAGCCAGCACTTAAATCCATCTGGGGTGGGGAACCTGCAGCCTTCTATTTTAATAAAATCCTTTTATTTTTATTAATACATTTTTGTTCATCTTTTATATTTTTATTTTATTTTTAAAACAAATCTAGGATTTGTTCTGTAAATTTGGATTCAGTCAAAAGGCCTCACTTAAGGACCTAGAGAGCCACATGTGGCCTTAAGGCTGTAGGCTGTAGGTTCCCCACCCATAGCCATTTTTTAAATTACTCAGTTATATTATAAAAACAATAAATATTTATTGATGATTGTTTGTTTGTTTGAGACAGGGTCTTGCTTTGTCACCCAAGCTGGAGTGCAATGGCATAATCATAGCTCACTGCAGCCCCGAACCCTGGGCTCAAGTGATCCCTCTGCTTCAGTCTACCTAGTAGCTGGGACTGCAGGTGCGTACCACCGCACCCTGCTAATTTTTAAAATTTTTATAGAGACAGGATCTTGCTGTGTTGCCTAGGCTGATCTCAAACTCCTGGACTCAAGTGATCCTCTTGCCTCAGCTTTCTAAAGTGCAGAGATTACAGGCGTGAGCCACTGCACCTGGCCGATAATTAGTTTTTGATTGACTTAAAGAGATGAATATGTTTGGGTTAACATGTAAGAATTACATGAGAATGATTCAGATTCTTTAAGGACAATTATTTAAAATTGACATATTTTAGAGAAGTTTTACTTCTATTCATTTATCCCAAAAAGAGTTACTGAAAGAAATTTAATACTGTTATTATTGAGGACCAACTTTTGCCAGACATTATCTTAGGCACTAAGGCTACAAAAGATGAATCAAGTTTGGTCTTTGTAATTGAGAAGCTAAATAGCTTTCACACATCTTGAGAAGTTTGGAAATAGTCCAGCATTGTAGCATGGAGAATGGACTATATTAGAGTTACAGGTATAGAATCTTTCAAGGAAAAAGATATGCAGTTTGCCCTCCATATCTGTGGGTTCCACATCCATGTATTCAATTAATAGTGGATTGAAAAATATTTTTAAAAAATTACGTGCATACTGAGCATGTATAGACTTTTTTCTTACCATTCTCTAATCCAGTATAACAACTGTTTACATAGCATTTACATTGTATTAGGTATTATAAATAATCTAGAGAGGATTTAAAGTATAAGGGAGGGGCCAGACATGGTGGCTCATGCCTATGTAATCCCTGCACTTGGGAGGCCAAGGCATGAAGATTGCTTGACGCCAGGAGTTTGAGACCAGCCTGGGCAACATAGCAAGACTCCATCTCTACAAAATAAAAAAATGTAATTAGCTAGTTGTGGTGATGCACACCTGTTGTCCAGGCCACTCAGGAGGCTGAGGTGGAAGAATCTCTTGAGCCCAGGAGTTTGGGGCTACAATGAGCTATGGTAGCCTTACTGCACTCCAGCCTGGGTGGCAAAGCAAGACCCTGTCTCTAAAATATATATATAAATAAAATTTCAAAAAATAAAGTATATGAGAAGATTTTTGCATTGTGTTTATGAGTACTCTAGAGAGGATTTGTAGTATACAGGAGCATTTTCTTAGGTTATAGGCAAATATTATACCATTTCATATCAGGGACTTGAGCATCTGTGGATTTTGGTATTTGAGGGAGGTCCTGGAACCAATCTTCTATGGATATGAAGGGATGACTGTGTTCCTAGATCCCCTCCTAGATCTATTGCATTAAAATTAATGGAGATTGAACCTAGGCATCTATATATCTTTTAAAGTTGCCTTAGAGAGTCTTATGATCCGCCAGTTTCTGGAAATAGTGGACTAGATGACTTCTTGAAGTCCTTTGCAAAACTTTGACCTTGTTTCCTATTCCAGTTCTGTTAGAAAGAGTTATAATAAAGTGTATCTTAGAAGCCATACACTTATTTTGTTTCAATAGTTTATTTTTTATATACTTTAGGAAATTCACCAGGAGAATCAGTTACCACCAAAGGAGAAACAAATCAGACAGGAGGTTCTTTGTCTCATGAGCCAACCCACTTGCTCTCCTCACTTTCCTCATTTCAGCCAAAAATATTTACACAATTACAGGTAAGTATTCAGTAAAATAGCCAAATTTGAGACCTTTCTCTTTATTTCTCAATCTCTCTTCTTCTTCTAAAGAGTTTAGAGAATTGTTATAGAATTATAATAATCACCAAATATGTTTACATTATTAATTTCCTGACCTCTTTGTGTCTCCATTTAAGATAATTCAAACGGTATGTCTTGAAAAAGTTCGAGGTTGACTATGAATGCAATAAATTTAGTTGTACTACTTTTTCCTTGGTTCTGGTTTCTATCCTCACTTAATATTTATTAGTAACTGGAGTCCACTTGCTCAAGGCTTCTTGGGAGTGGCTCCAGGTCATGGTCCTCAAATTTGGCTCAAAGTAAATCTGTTTAAAATTAAAAAAAAAAAAAATAGGCCAGGGGTGGTGGCTCACGCCTGTAATCCTAGCACTCTGGGAGGCCGAGGCGGGAGGATCGCTCAAGATCAGGAGTTCGAAACCAGCCTGAGCAAGAGCGAGACCCTGCCTACCAAAAATAGAAAGAAATTAATTGGCCAACTAAAAATATATGGAAAAAATTAGCCAGGCATGGTAGCACATGCCTGCAGTCCCAGCTACTTGGGAGGCTGAGGCAGAAGGATTGCCTGAGCCCAGGAGTTTGAGGTTGCTGTGAGCTAGGCTGATGCCAGGGCACTCTAGCCCGGGCAACAGAGTGAGACTCTGTCTCAAAAAAAAAAA